>PVMI01030694.1:0-23118 GCA_008528875.1 Aulacorthum solani
GTTTACTGGAAACTAAGCCTTATTGATTGTATACTTATCTATTATACAGGGTATGATAACTAAGCGACGTACAACATCGATGAAATGTGTCACAAACTTTCGTCCTATTTTTGCAACCGCTAAGTATGTACACTGCTTCGTCTCAATTACTATAGATGCCTGCAAGCCGTTAAAATAGGTACCTATATGTCTATACACAACAGACTGAAGTCTTGCGGCGACACTAGACATTGACGGAGAAAAGTTCGTGGTGAATTTAATTACGGACGAAAAACGGTCGGTGTAAAGTTTCGAAATCCTTATCCCGGTCTAGCTTTCGAACATGTACTGACCGTAAATTACGTGTACTCACGCGTGTACGGGTGNNTGTGTGTTTTTGTTTTTGTGTTTTTGTTTGCGTGTTTGTGTGTGTGTGCGTGCGTGCGTGGATGGGTGGGTGCAGTGTGTGGTTGTGTGTGCGCAATGTCACAAAACGTAGACAATTTTCTCGCGAACCGTTTAGCATTAATAGCGTCTCCCAAAGTTAGTTGGACTGTACGCTGCAGTTATATTATTATATAAACGAATAATGAAACGATGCTAATTTTGCATATATACCTTCACACTTGCCCAAGTATATATTATGCAATTTGAATTCATTCGATTAGAGTGTATAATTAATAACTCGGTCGGATGAATATACTACGTTCTCATTACCGTAATACTCTACTGTGTATTATAATTTACATGTGTGTGCGTGTGTGTGTGTGTGTTCGTGTCTAGCTTAATATAGGTACTCTCCATCACTTGTACTACGTCTTCGACGTATATTATAATAATAGTACAGTTCGAAAACTGTAGAACGTACATTTACACTCAATAATACATTATTGTTATACCTAATAATGGCTAAAAAACTTTTGAAAGTCTGCCGATAGAGCGATCCATCGAATATTTGTATCGTGCAAATATTTTGATATTATTAACATGCATCAAGGATCAACATAGGGCGTAACAAAAATAAATAACCGATGTATGTAATTAGTTAATTTTTCAACCAAAAAACTAAATAAAGATAAAAATAAAATATATATATAATTACATGATTAGTTAATTGCATTGGTCAGCAATTGATCATACATCTTTACACTTTCATATACACTACCACCAATATGAATATCTACACTCTGGGAAATCAAACTGAAAAGTTCAATTCATGAATGGTGATTTTTATTTAACTTTATTATTATGATAATTCGTTTTTAAAATAACCTAATATTATTATTATATAATATTAAATTTTGGTGTCAATGTGGCCTAATTAATAATAGCAGATGATAATGTGTGTAATAATTCCTTATCTAATTTGAAAATCAACCCAATTTACCGGTCTCATGATTATATGGTGAGTCGTTAACTTACTTTTTCTTTAGCTTAACTCATTGTGTTCTGTATGACGTTTTCTTGTTAAAAAATACTTAATGCATTTTTTTACAGTGTTGAATCTCGCTTAAGATCTTGTGCATTTTACTGGTATTACCTAATATAATTAATTATTAGTTTAATGAATATTATAAAATAATATTTATAAATAATATATATAAGTACATACAATAAACTTTTTATTAGAGCCTGGTTACAATGGTTATTGGCTTTATAACGGATCGTTATGAATTTTAATTTACTCAACTTATTAAAATTACTATTTACGTAGATATCATAAAAGAAAATCGAGAGGGTGGTGCGATATATATTTCATATTGTTTCTATACGTTTCTTTTTCGGAGTTATAAAAATAACCTAACGAAGTCGTCGAAACACTACATAAGTCGGACACTCTATAGACATTTATATTATGTTTCGATTAATGCTTCGAATAACTTGGGTTTTCCATAGTTGCAAGAAGGTCGTTAATCGATCCAACTCCTGTGCTTGGTTATTGTATTTTAATTTTAATTATGTATTACATAGCCTAAGCTAATCGATAACGACATTATGGTCGACTACAACAATTTAGTTAAATTTGTAAAAGTGGGAATAGATTGCAACAGGTATATTATATTATTAGAATTGGCAATAAAGTTATATTGCACAATTATAATTTAGTTTTCTTGGTAGGTTTATAAGAAGAAGAATTTTACATATAGTGTTCGTTGAGGGTCTATCGACGATTAATTACTCTGGTAATAACGCAAAATCGATAAATAATTATTTTAATAACTTGTAAACGATATTATATCATGAAGTCTCGTGAAACTTGTAAATTGAGTGTTTGTGCTAAGGCCGATGGGAATAATATCAGGGATCAATGTATAGAGAATCGGCCCGCTGTGGGTGTACAGTTTGGTAGTTTTATGTTCATCTTACCATATTAATATAATAATATATACATATCAAAAAACTACAAAATGTACAAAAATAAAATTTGGAATAGTAATTTTTCTTATGAACTAGATGCGCAGTACGAAAGGATTTTCCGTTATACGCATTTTAAAAAAACGGCAGTACAGATATCTTAAAATTCATGGTGGAAATTGAATTTTTTTTACAGATATTCAGCTATAGTATAATATATATAATTATCAATTATATATCATAAATAAAAGTGTATCGCCATTCTCGATAATCGTTCGTAACGGCTAGTTTGACTTTTCGTTAAACGATTGTTGAAATCTCCGAGGAAGACAAAATATTGTTTTCTTATGGAAGCCATTTTATAGTAATTTAGAGTGGCGTTTAATTGCAACAAACGATTTTTTTCTTGTGTAGAAATATTATATAAATATGTTCACTGATATCAGTGTCAAGTTAGTAAAATTTATATGGCAAGGTGGTTATGATTTCAAACGACTACATTATTATTATTATTATTATATTTTTTTGCTAGAATATTATGGTCATTACGAAGAAGAGCTACGTAATACTTGATTTTTGGTTGCCACAGTTAAATTTTTTTGTATGGTTGGATGTGTATTATTTTCATTATGATTGGTTTCGTGATTGCGTTTTTCGATTATCTCATTGTCATATATTTCATTTACATAGAAACCATTATATGTTTCATCGAACTAAAATGTAAACGCACTTTATATTTTCATTTATGTATTAATACTGTAGAAACAATTTTTTTTTTGCTAGTTTGTTTTTAATTTTTTTAACTTTTAATTCATTCACTATTTATTTACCAATGTATATATATATATTTTAATTAAATGTAAAGATAAAATATTGATAATTTATTTTATTTGATAATTAATCATACGAATATTGGTATATTTTTAACTGTATTAATATTTGAATTGTTTTTCGTATAATAGTGGTAATAACTAAAATATTTATCAAAACGCGTTAGACATTTATAGATAATGTGGTTGTGTCCATGAATTTTTGATTTTTTGTTTTCCCTGGTTATTATGAAAAGTATTTTTACTTTAGATTCAAACTTACCAACTAGATAATTTGATACTAAAAACTGTTTGAATGTCATAGCAACAAAAGTTGGTGGTAGTAATGAAAAAAAATCTAAAATATTATACATTTATTGCTCCACTCAGAATCTAAAATACAAAGATACAACATTTTGACAAAATATTAATTGAAGTACAAATTAGTAATTACGATCTCAAAATGTGTTTAACATAATGTACAAATATATATTTCAAATAATTTAAAATGTATTTAACATATTAAAAATACATACATCTGGTTTTCCCATTTACGCTAATATAGTTGATATAATATTATGTCAATGTATTTTATTCAAAATATTAAAAATAATTTGCTAGAACAAATTTATCATAATGTGTCTGAGCGACGAGAATTTGAAATTTTTTCTGTATATTCTTAATTTAGACCGGTAGCTATTGGTTATTGTATATTGTTGGGGATGATGATGCCATCCCGTAATTTATATAAAAGTATTATTTATTTGTAGTTGTTTTATTATTTAAGTGAATAGTACACATTTGATGGTTTAGGATGAAAATCGCCTATTGGGAGTTTGTTATTGATTTATCACACATCTATGAGACTTATCGGTTTAGGTACACACATCAGTGTCTTATGCCTACTCCAACTATAACATTATTTAGCCAAATATTATATTAATTAACCTTTATACCAAAGCCATAATATTTCACAAATAATTTCTTATATTTGTCTAAACATGATATTGTGTTTTTTTTAACACCGTTTTAAATGTAATATAGTGATATATTGTGTAAATCGAATTGTATATGTTTTATTTTTTTTTTTTTTTGACTATTATGATACAATTCAAAACTTTTTTAGACCATTTAATTTTAATCAATTTCAATACGTCTTAATTTTTATATACAGGTAAATTACAAATTATAATCATCAAAGGTCAGTATACCAAAATAATTAAGCGTATGAATTTAACTTAAACCAAAATTGTTATTTACCATTTTATGTACCTACCAAAGCTATAATATATCCGACTTTCATTTCTGCCCTCTTTATACGACTAGTTCAATTAAAAGCTATATTTTGTTTGATGATTTTGGTATAGTGAATTCAAATAACATTATATGAAGATAATTTCTATCGCATTGGTATTTAGTTTTGCAAACATCTATCCTATACAAATATTAATCTCAAAATGGTATGTTGTTTTATAAGTTGTAATATTTATCCATACTATTTCATTTCCATATGCGTTCGTCCTGTTTTCATAAAATATAAAATATGAGTACCTACTATAGTACTACGTATACATTGCGATATTAATAAGACTGCTGCAGTCCTAGACGAATCGAATGTATACAAATATAGTTTCGTTCAAGTATAGACATGCGTCAAATTATAACGAATAGAAACTTGTGAGCTTACACGCATAAGTTTTAGTATATCAAACCAAGGATTTGTTGAATACTATTAAAAAGCACAAATCTCTGAAGCTTAAGACCCCCGACACTGCACTAATGTTCTATGTGAAATACATTACATTCGCTGTATTTCGTCGGATGTGGTTTCGTGGTTCCTTGTTGGGCAATGGCAGGTGGGAATCATGTATATAGGTACGCGTGAGACGTCTGAAAGAGGGTCGGGATCGATATTAACAAAGTGACTGAAAGTTTTCCAGGCGATACGGATAAGTTAACTCGTTCGGCACCTGTGGTCCGCTACTTCAAATGGCAAACTTACCACCCCTTCCACCACCACACATGGGTTTCCAAAAAGTAGGTTTCGTATTAGGTTCAGTGTAGGTTGTATAATGTGTGTATCGTCCATATCTAGGTCATATGATAATAATTCTAAACATACAGTTTTTTTTATAGTTTTTCAGCAAAAATAATCGTTAATAACCCGGCGTGTAAATCTTGTTCGAGGACTTTTTCGAGAACTTCTCAAACTTTCCAGCATAGATGTTAAGTCTATGTTTTCAGCCTCCAAAACTGATATATTATATTATATTATATAATAAATAACTTTATATCAAGGACGATATGACTTTATTAAATACAGACGATATTATGACGAACTACTTCAAGAAGACTTCGAGAAATTCTACAGTTCAGTAAACAATATAAACCTGTAGAGGTATCTATATTATATCTCTTATCTGTTGTAAAAAATGCGTTTTGATTTTGGAAAACGAAACACGATTTTTCTTTTACAATAAAATTTAGAAATCGAATTATTGTAAACATAACAAGTATAATTAATGTTATTATTATACGTATATAGCTTTTACCTTTATATTAAAATAATACAATAATGTCGTCTAAGGGTGTGCCAAGCAAAGTTTTCGACAAAAAAAAAAAAAATTAAATAAAACGTTTGTTTACGACTATGAAACCGCCTATACCCAACCACCCCGCAGAAACGACTAGTAATTTTGCCAGATTATCGCTTTGCAACGTTGTTATTGCGATTCGAGTTCTTCCGGGTCACGTTTGAACGAGATTGCGGGGGCGTGATCGCCTCTGCAGGCTCTCGAAGAGTTTAAAAACGTGATTCTCTCGTACTCTATATGTGTGCTTATAATTGTATAGCTTCATGTGCACATCGCTATCAGAGTACAACATTACGCGCAGGGTTAATATTTAATGGTGGCTGATTTTCCAATTTTTTCCTAAGGGCTAAAATAATTGAAACAGGTATAATTCCATCAGACATTATTGGACTCGGAGCTGCAGTGGTCGTATACAGGTAGATGACAAAGTTAAATATCCGCCAACATCTCGTCGCATGCGCTTCTCATTTTCCCGCAAATTCGTATACCACTTCCGCTTTTGAAATTAAACAGGAAATAAATTATCAACGCTAAAAACCTCCCAAAATTGCACCGTCGCCAAATGAACACGACTCAGGTTTTTGGATTAAAACCACACCCAAAATAAAATCATTGAGCATACTATTCATATTTATGTGGCAGTCACCGGACACGACGACTGGTTGCGTTGTCCAATGGCACCGTCGTCGTCATCGCCACCGTTTCCTATGTAGGAGAAAGACGACCGGATATGCGACGCACTAGCAATATATATGCACTCGGCAGTAGGTTCGGGAGGAAATGCGTGTATAATACAACAGTCTCGTCGTCGGGTCATGTAGCGTCAGCGGGGTAGGGGGGTCAGGAAGTGCGAGAGCTTTTACTGTAAGTCTTCGTCGGGGGCTCGGGCCGCCGACGGTGACATTTCTCGTTTGACCTTCTCGACTTCGTCGTCAGTGACCCAGAGGGGGTGGGGGTGGGTTTCCTGGGCAATTAATCCTATCACCCTCACCATCCCGCCACTTCCGAAATGGAGCGTCTTGTAGGGAAGCGGCTGTGATATAGTCTCCCTTCCATATCCACCCGAAACATGATACATCATGACTATCGTTGTTGTCGTCATTATATTATTATTACTATTATTATAATTTGGTGGTAGTGTAGCAGTAGGTACCTTTACGCCACACGGCCGTCTCGGCATTATATTAATAAAGTATATGCATAGAACGTCGCCGACGGCGAGCCAACGGATGATATAATAATAAGTAATAACCTTTAAAGTTTTCATGATGCACAACAACAGCAATAAAATTACTTGAGTTTGAGTACGTGTATATATGATACACGATGATATCATGTTATGTTTTATATTATTACGACTAATAAGAGGTTTTGGCGAAATGGATCTCTTCGTCGGCCATTGTTACAACAGGACTGTCCAGTTATTATCATGATTGTGTATTTTAACGGAAATACGCGATTTGCAAAACGTCGTCGAGTGCCGTTCGTGAAACAGACAAATATTTCGTACTTTCGTGGGTGTGATGGCGACAGCATGATTAAACAACTATTCTCGGAGGCTAGGTAAATTGGCTATCTCATTCTAAATCCTATAACTACCTGACTAGTAGTCAGTGCATAGGTTCGTGTTAAAATATAGACCATATAGACGTGCATATGCACAACGTACCACCTCTAGTCTCTACACAGTTTAATTGTTCTTTTTAGTGTATGGATTTGCATATCTCTATAAGCATATATTTTTTTAAAATTGAAATCACACATCCGTTTCGTTTAACGGAATCGAAACATTTCACTCATTTTTTACAATAGAATATAGTTACATACTTTATTATCTACTAGGTACAGTTAGTATCGGTAATTTTTCTTGAATATAAAACACCAAAATTGTGTAACAGATTGTTTTCAACTTCTTAACTATACAAAATAATACTACATTATGATACAGACGACCAAAAAAAAAAAAAAAAACAAAGCTATACTGAATAATATGTTAAAAATAAAAATATATTATTTTATTTTACCTTACGTATGTTTAAAAATTAAATTAAATTAAGTTATTTATATTGTGAAGTGTTAGTAAAAGTTAAAAAAGCAAACTCTAATTTTAATTTTTTATTACAACAGTTGTTTAGTGTCAAGGCAACATTGATACCACACGCAAAAACCCAAAGTTTGAAAGAAGTGCGACTTTTAATTTGTTATCGACCTTTTTGATGTAAATTTGAAGAAATGTCACCCTTAAATATTTCCATGGCTTGAAATTTCCCCGAAAAGTAAAATATGAAATTTATTATAAACGATAACTTTTTCTCAACAATAAAAAAAAGTGTGAAACCTACAGTATATAAGTCACAGTTGAGAGTACTTCATAAATATGATAATCATAATGTTATTTGGTTAAGGAAATATCACAGCAGTTTTTTTTTTTTACTTATTTTTCTATTATTAATTACTAAGAGTTGTGGCAAATTTTCGATTACTATTCCGCACTTTTCAGTAACAACTGATTGTATTAGGTCCGGACAAAACAACTGCTTCATACCTTTATGATATTAAAATATTGAAGTTTTTTAAAATTATATCTTAAAAATATGCTGACTCATAAGTAATTCAATATATTTTATATTTTCTTTTATTTACGAAATAATAAAAGTTTAAATATTTTTGAAACACAAATTGAAAAAATTTCACTTTACCAGGTATTCTTTAATTTGAGCTTCCAGCTGATGTGGGTGCGTAATATATTACCTATATAAAATAACTCTTTTAATAGCACGGCATTATAATTTTGAAATAAATGAATATATATTTTATTGAAATGTTTTTTTTTAATTTTTTTATGGTATTATTGGAGTATTTTAATACATACAAATAAAGATATTATTGACCAATTACAATATATTAATTTATTTAAGGTCACATTTCAGAATAAAAATGTTTAATTTTGTACAATTTGTGTTTTGCCATTAATTATTATAATTTGGTGATATGGGTAAAACAGATTTAACATTAATGAGATTTCATTAAATTTCACCCACTGGTAAACATTAGCATGCACTCAATTTTATAAAATTAAGTGTATGAATAATTAAAGCACATAGACATCCAACATGAAATTTCATAAATCTATTTTTTTTTTAATAAAATAGATTATATATATATATATTTATATTTATCTACCTATATATGTCCAAATTAATTATATTACATATTTCCCTGTACCTATTACTCTTGTGCTTCGTAATACGCATGGAGCAATAAAATGGTTTGGTTTGAAACAATTTTAATTGTTACTTAAACTAATTGTAATCAACTGCCTAAACTGTGCCATTGATACGGTCGTCACGTAACATTTCAATTTGCTCTGGAGGACTTTGTGTTTTAATTAATCTGAATTTCCATTACACCATGTATTGATTAAATAAGCAATCAGTGTATTATATAATAGGTTGTATCATATTTTTTTTTTTTTTTTGAATTGTTGTAGACAGTTATTATAATCATTGAAGATTTGGAGATGACTGTAATTATAGATTACCAACTAAATTTTCTTCTGTCAATAATAAATGTTTTTGAATGATTTTACTTAAATAATACGCTTGGTTGAGTCGAAACCTTGATCAAACCGAATTGCATTTTGAGGGGTGTACGGCAAAGTATGAAAAATTTCAGTATTTCAATGAGATAAAATGTATTATTTTTTTAAGAAAATACTTTAATACATCAAATAAATATTACCAAATGATAAGCAAATATATATTTTTATTAATTGCAATTAATGTTTATATTTATAAATATATATGATACTTAAAACTATATATCTTTACAAGACTGTGTATTTATTAAAGAAAACAAGGGACATTATTCGTTAATTGTATAAACGATAAACACTTTTTTTGTCGAATTAATCGAATTCATTGATTTCATATAAGACATTATCTAATATTCTTGTTTATGAATGAAATACAGTAAGTACAGTTTCGTAGATAATTTGATAAATAATTTTATTTGAGACCATGATAATATGAACGTATTTAATTTTGCTTTTAAATTATTCGATTTGTTTACATTTTCATTATGCCTATTTATTTAGAGATAATATCGGATATATGGAACTAAATTAATAAATTATCATAATGTGTGTTTACATTAATTGAGTATCTTAGAGTATTTTATGTTAAATATTCTGAAATTATAATATCGTCCATAAGAATAAGTATATAATATTTAATAAGGTATTTAGTAAGATATATTTAATAAGAATTGTAAACAATATAAGTAAAGAAAAATTAGTTTAAAAACATATTATTTTTTTGTTAACTTAAATTGTATTTATTTATGTACATTTTAAATTCCTAAATAAAATAGCTAATAGTTATTTTTGTATTCCATTCATACTTGAAATGTATAACAAATATTGAATTTTAATATACCTAGACTAACTTGATTATATTGAAATAGCGCCTACTACTGAAACGCCTTTTTCGTTTTATATAATATTTTCTCGAATAATTAGTCATGTCACAAATGATCCAATTCATAGTGGTGAATATAGTATTATATTATGATTATCATACTTATACTCATTGAAAAAAATTTGAATTAGGTATCTCAAAATGAAGATCAGCAAAAATTGTTACTATTGTATCTATAGATACAAAAAATGTAAGTAACTAACTTAGTTTTTCTAAGCCGCTGTTCTACGTCTGACTCAAAAATGTATGTATTTTATTATCAAACTGTAGATGGTGGGGGATCTAGTAGTTTCTAAAGTTTGGTATTTGAAAGACCAAAAAAAGCTTTAACTTTTGGAAAAATGAATAACGCATAGGTTATTTATATTAAATTTATATTACACCTGACGGTAACGAATACAATTACGAAAATGAACATAGAGAACAGACAGAGATTATATTTTCAGACAACGATGGTATTACTTTTACTATCACTTGTTTTAAACATGTCACGTGTGTATTGAGGATAAGCTTATATATTTTAACAACAATATGATGATGTTTGTCTTAAAAACTGACCCCGTCGCTGTCGGAATGAAGACGTTCAACAATATTAATGTGTACAAATCGTAGATTAGTATCGTAGATAACGGCTTACAAAGTGCAAATAATAATTCAAATAATAATGATTATTGTTTGCGAGCAGTGAGTTTTCTGGACATTCATCCTAGTCAATGTGCGTTATTCACAGTGCGGTGCACGTACATTCAATACGTAGGTATAATACAATTAGTTAGGTATGAGCCAATACAAGTTAAACATTAAATTAAATTTCACATGAAATAGTGAGTTCAGAACGCATCTTTAATAAGTTCATTCGTTCGTGAAGGTGCTATTAGTGGCTTTTTGAATGGCTGTTACACAATTTGCATTTTTAATAAAAATAACGATAATATTATGTGTAATACGATTAAATCAATGCAATGTAATAATATTTAATACGCTTACCCCCTTTACTCTTGAATATTTTCTCGGAACAAACGGTTTTTTTTTCAATAATTTAAGCGATACTGTACTATAATATATACACACGACTGTCACTTTTGTGACACAAACAAATAACAATCCAACGGGAACTATTTTTTTTAGATTTTTATTTTATTTTTTTTGAGAGGCGGGAGATGACAGTGCCTTAGACAAAGAAATCGATGTTGTAATAAAATAATACGAAAAAGTGCTGTAAAACAGAAACGGGATTTTTTTCTGTATCGTATTATTTATAGTACTATATTATTTATATAATATAACTACGACTTGATTTTCTTCAGTCTTATAGAACGAATATATTATTATTAATATAATTTATACTCGGTGGATCATACATTTGACAGTGATAAAAATCGTCAAATAATATTTTCTGATTTACTTTTTAATTCGTAGGTATTTTTACCCCGAAGTTACAACACATACATTTTCCCAACACTTATGAAGTTTTAAAATATCACAATGGTATAAAAACTATCAAATTAAAAAATACTTTAAAAAAAAACCAATTAAGAAACCCAGAAATCGATTGCACCATTTTGGGATATTAAAACAGTGCTTGTATAGAATATAATAATAAAAATTGCTTAATTTTTATAACAGTACAGACCATCATATTTATACGACCAACTAGACAATACAATAATAATTTATAATATGTTTATATGTAGTACATATAATGTGTAAATTATTTATTTTAAGTCTGGTAAACTATGAAACGGCATCGTGTTGACCACTTAATAAAATTAAACGAGTAAAGTTACCAGTGGTTTGTGTTGTTTTAAATGTTATCTTAAGTCGTCTCTATACTTGATAATCTATATTCTATACAGACGGAGACGATAAAAAAGAAGAACAAAACAGCGTTTAAGCAATGTGATATAAGTTGTATCAAGTTGTATGTGTAGAATATATAACTGAAAATTGAAGAAAAATTATTTAAACGGCGATACATATAGGCAATTTTTCAACAGGACTGTCGAGGTTACATTTTACGGTATCAAAATATTTTGTAATATCTATACCATTATTATAATAGGCGTTATAGGTGAAAATCTAGTTCCAAGAAAAAAGAAACTATTGAAGCGATGAAGGGGCGTATGAGTATATAAGACTAAAGTTCTCAGTTTTCGTGACAAATTTATCTACACAATATTAAATATTTTTACAAAAAGTATTTCTATTTTTTCATGTTTGATTTTCGAAAATGAGTATAAACATATTTAAATGAAATATACTTGATATTTCAAAAAACCAATTGATACCTGCTGTTAGTGTCAATAAAAGATAACACCACTAGATCAACGATTTCACGGTTAGCGGACTGTTCCAAATTTTTCTAAATAACTACCATATACCTCTATTCTACACATTAATTAAATCACCTAATACGTTAACTTAAAGGTACCAACTATCAGGCACACACACACAAACACACACACATTAGATGTATAAGCTATTCGATTGCCATTCTGAATTATTATACATCATATTTAAATTTTGATGATGAGTATTATATTCAAATTGTATCTGTCTTTTTGTGTTTGATCGCCGGTGTGGTGTGTATGAATAATAATTATTATACTCTCTCGGTTATGTTATTTTATGCAATGCGACAATGTCGTCATATTTTCTATAATTGTTATTGATTTTCTGATCGTTTTATTATTACGGTTTTTTATTCAACTTTATTGTAATTCTAATAGCCACTTCATCAAACATCGGGATTTTCTTGATTTTATTATTATATTTAATCACCGTTGCATGTACACTCAATAAAGGTGTCAAATTATACTTTTTTAAATTTTTAATATTATTAATTTTATTTTGAGTGTCGTGCTTGTATATTGTCGTCAAGAAACTTAATCTTATGCGTACACAAATCGCTTTCTTTGTTAATATGTATTATTATTGTTTTTATATTATATTGTCAACAATAAATTATTTAATTACCAAATTCATTATATCTGAGTTATCTTTTGGTTATTACTTTTAATCCTACACACACATACACCCACCCAAATACCACTTGCAGACTAGCACTCACAGGATTTGATCGGTGAACCTGTCCTCTTTTTGTTGAGTCGATCAGTGATGGGATAAATATTTCAATGCAAGAATCATCAGAAGCTCTAGGCCTGTGAAATATTATTTTAATCGATACAGCCCAAATATGCTAAAAATATAATGTACACAAATATTGATCAATTATTACGATATTATATTGGTACTGTCATATACCTCTGATTTCGTGGTCTACAAACCCTGTCTCAGAACTATATCAAAAATTCAAAAGCTGAGTTCAAAATTCATATTTTGGATAAGGAGTCGTGTGTTATATGATTGGCATTGCGAAACGATTAATGTTGTAATAATATTATGCCACTGGCTTCAAAAAAACCTGTGTAGAATTACAACTATTTCAAGCTAAGTTTTTCACTAGCTCTTCTAATATCCAGTTACGTATTAGTGTATCTGTACATCAATTACGGGTTTTTCGATTACCTGTACACATTATTAATTGTACACGTATGACGCCGTAACGCGGCAAAATTGAAATATTTTGGATAACCTCGAGTAGATGGTGAGGGATAAGTCGAAATTTGAAAATTAAAAAAAACTGTCTAACAATTACTGCAAAATGCCTGCGATAAATTACTATAGCGCCCCGGCCCGTAAAAATGTATAATCGGAATTAATTTCGGTTTTGGTGCAGAGCTGAGGTGTAAATATATATATATATATATATACATACACATCCCATACGAACGGGGAAACGGACGTTCCGGTAGGGTTGTATGGGGTTGCGCGCCACGCCAAAACGCCATAAATAAGTCGCCGGTACTTCGCCGTGTATGTATATATATATATATAAACACGACCATCGCCTCTTCCTTTAGGCCACCCGAAACGGTTAATTTTGGTGTAATAATATTATATAGCTATGCATTATAGTACATATATATTATACGGAATTGAGTTGTAACGCAGTGGCGGAACGGCTTATCCGATGCGGAGCGATTGTTCACGGCAGCACGGCAGTCAATACGGGCACGCACCACGCCACTGACACAATGTTATAATAATAAATAATAATAATAATAATAACGATAATAATTAGTATCTCAAAATGATAATGACTACCTATAACAATAACGATGACGATGAAGATAATAATAATTTTACTACCTATTGAATTCTTTATACATTCGGAGGAGATGTTTTGAAAAATTATTGAGTTTTCACTGCTAAGGTTGACTGTATTATATATTATTATATAATCATCATCATTATTATTATTGATGTCACTATTGGTGCCATCTGTTTATAGAAGCTTTGTGTGTATAAATTATATGGTAGTGTGTATAGTATATTTTCGTTCTCTCGTCGCGTTCAATTATTTCGTTTACTGCAACGAGTTATAAAAACAAAACTAATAATGTCAAACAGTCAAACAATCTACGAACGGGTGCGCACTGAGTCATGTGTGTTTACATTTATTTCTAAAATTTTGATATCATAATCTTATTTGATATTTTTGTAAAAATATTCGTCTGCGCGTAATTGATTTGTGAACCGTGTGATTTAGCCACGTTCGTCATAATAGCTACAATGACATTTAGTATTATATACGTTTAGATTAAAATAGATTGTTAAAAAATAAAAAAATGTGCCATAACTGAAGTATATAATTCTGATGGAATAAAAATCGCGGTGCCGGAGACGAAAACTGATTTTGCGGCACGTCAATAAATCAAAATGCGAACCACTATAATATGACACGTCACGCACTCGGTAATTGACTTATATCCGAGACCCAGTAGAGATATCTCTCTCTGTTTCACATTTTCTCAGTCCCTCTCCCACTCTCTCATTTTATCCTTTATATTCCATTAAACAGGATATACGGTGATAAATAAATATATATAAACAATCTCCGGGAATTTTAAAACCGCGAAATAGGGCCGGAGTGAGGGAGGATCGTGTACGCCGGAGACAGAGTGAAAGCGCTTTGCAATAGGTGTTTGGGTGGTTGGGGGGATAGGGTGTTTTCTGGTTGCGGTTGTCGGGAGGTAGCTGCGAACTGAAAGAATTTTATTATGTTCAGTATTTCACTAAATATAACGGACAGCGGAGAGGGTTGTGAATTGGTGGAGGGGAAGGGGGTAAAACACAAGACGTTTTAACAGATTTATACGAACAGACTAATTTTATGATTCAATCGCAGAAACCCGAAATTAGCCATTGACCAGTAAAGTGCCTGAGTAACGTGTATAAACTACGTATATATGAATGCATCTAAAACAACGGTCGTGGTGCTCAGGTACACTCCACGAGCGATCTCATAAATTATTACCCTCCTCACCATTGCTCTGTCTGTTTGTGATTGGACGTCTCACCATCCTTATTATTTTTCAATTCCTTCGCATTCCGTTAGTTGTTACAAACTAAACTAGATATAGGTCTAAACCTTTGCCGCATATTCGTGATATTTATTTCGGTGTCGATTTTGTTTCGTTTTGCAATCGTAATCGTATAATGACCATAACGGAGACATGTGGTACCTATTATAAACGAAAAAAGTTTTTATCTGTGTAATGAAAATAACCATAACTTGATGTATGTCCAGATGTTAATATTATATACAAAGAATAGCAAAATACAATAATATTATATTATAGGTGTAGACAATTATAAAATATCTGTTTAAAACGAACTCTGAATACAGAACAGAAATCTATTCGTTGTGTACGAAAAAAAGTGTTGTACCTGGCAGACAAATAGGCGTTTACTTTGTCTCTGTCGCAGTTCTACTCTTCAGAGAATACCAAGTACATGGTACATACTTATGTATGTAGGCCTCTCTATATTATACTCTCGTAATGTTTGTCATTCTAATGTTACTATGTATATATATATATATATATATATGTTTAGAACCATTCAAAAACATACTTATAACATACATTATCCTCAACCAGACTGCCGAAAACCGAACTCTGCTATCATGTCTTCCTGAGCTTTCTTCCTCGAGATGACAGAAAACACGGTAACTTATGGCGTATATGCTAAAGTGTCTAATGCTATGTACACAAACACAGTGGGTACCTACTGTTGCTCTTGGCCGTGTGCAAAATACATCGGACAAACAAACTGGACAATTTCCACTCGCTAATTGTATATTCAATGCATGTCATTATTATACTACTTGTGTGCCTCGGGCCAGTATGTAGTATTTTTCCAACTCCATTTGCCATTATTTATTCATCGTTGATCATTCAGACCTTTTTAACCCCTCTCCTTGCTTTCCCTGGAGTGTACGCGCACTACATACCCTTGTAATGCATCCCTTTCAAGCAATAATAATATCATCGGCGGAGAAATCTAGTATAGGTACTACTCGACGCTTCAAGTGCCCTCGTGGATATAACTTTAGACTATTACAAAGAAAAACGGTGTTCAGCTCTCGAACTTTCAGTTTATATATTTTCCCTCCCCAATTTTGGTCCGTAAATAACGCTTAGTGTTGGCTGGAAAGAGACACACTCATCGTCACTCACGTATTTATATCGATGTTCACTTCATGTAGACCTACATATAGATCCTCTCAATACTGCATACGCATACGCTTGATTTCCTCAACACTGTACATTTATATATATATATATTTATGTTATATGTTAAATGATGTGAGTACATTATATACGATTTGTATGCAATATTAAACGTGAACGTGACTGATGAAGTATTGATAATAACCGCTATTTATTGTAACCCAAACGTTTGTAGAAATTCGTAATGAAAAAAACAATTTGTCTGCATACCTATAATTATCGCGAGATTTCATGAAAAATCATAATTCACCATGCGAATGACATTTATTGTCAGTAAATCACAATAATGATATGTCGTATATTCGGATTCCGGGTAAATTGTATTATCATTGAACTTGTTACTTAATTGAACAATTTATGGGTACTCAATTAAATTTCGTATTATAATAAATTGTATTACCATAGACACAATTTTTAATAAAAATGTGAAAAACTAATATAAATAGAACAAGCGAAAAATCGGTTTGTTTGTAATATTCTACATACAGACTTCATAAAAATAATTTATAAATTTAAAATCTATATACTTACATTATCATAGTATAAGCAATAATAATTTATAATTATGCATAATGTGTTCAGTTAGATAAATCCAATATTAAAGTAAAATGTATACATGGGCTTGTATTTGTATTTAATCATTTTCAAATAATAGAAATATAAGAGGGGAAATATGAAATCACAAATGTACCTATAAGTAGTAAGTTTTGATAGTTAAGTACAAACATCGTTTCACCTTCATTTTCAGTAATATATTTGTGCTGTATTTTCACAGGACAATAAGATCAAAATGATTATTTACGAATAAACGAGTATAGGTATACCATCTATATATCGACCTATTACGTATTATTACGTTTGATTTTCTTTCTTAACCACATTCATTGATTGGTACTTTTGTTAGGCGATGCGTTTTTCATTGTATTCAACAAAACTGTGATAGCAACAATACAAAATGTATATACATAAAAATTGCTGGGAAACTCCAAAGGGTTAAATGTGAAGTTGTATGTAGTAAAGAGGAAAAGTTTTCAGTAATACGAAAATTCCCCCGAGAACTAAAACTATACTATAATGTTCGAAATTCGAGTCCAACATCCTTAGAGTATTTCAAAACCATTTTCATGTAAGTATGTGAGTATGAAGAAACTTAGTGTCTTAAACCTTCCCCACAATATTCTATAAATATTTATCGTAGACAATTTTTATAACTGTATGGTTTGGCTCCGGCGATCGATCATAGTTATTCATTAACGCCTTTAGTTCCAAAAGTGAGTTATATTTGTTTCACATTTATATTAGCCATGACAATTACCAACAATACTAATATTGTATACCGACTATTAAGTACCTAATGAACAATCGCAAAAACTGTGTTTACACTGAACGTCTTTAACTTAATCTGTTCGATGTGATTTTATGATTTACGTCTATGAAATTATAATTTTAAGTGTATTTCATGTTTATTTCATATACATTATTATAATCGTTATTCATATAATATTTTGTTTATAACCTCTATAGGTCCTAACTACAATTTAGAGATTCGAGTTATTTGACAGGTTCACTGAAATCAAAGTTTCCAAGAAGAAATCGTTACGATAAAAATATTTTTTACATTTAACGTATTGTTTAAAATATTTAAGAGTAGTACCACTGATAAAAAGTTTCCTTTTTTATTTAAAATTGTAATAATAAGATACACAATAATATATCATAATGACTCGATAATAAATATAATTTAGCTACCCATGTAATAATATAAACTAGATTAAACATATTAAATATACGCATTATATTTAGGTATTATTTAATTCAAAATAAAATATTTATTTTTATTTATTTTAAGTGATTGTTTATTCTTATATTACAATTAAATTTTAGAAATTCAGATTTTATTATACTTACATTCACGTGTACATACTAGTCGTTTGTACAAAAACGTTATATTAAATTAATTTCAAATATGATCTTTTTATTTGTACTCCAACGAAAATGCTAAATAAATATCTGTGTGGTTTGAACAGCGTTTAAAATATTTACCCTATACCTATTCTAACCCTAACTTATAAACACTCATTTTACTTTGAATAATGTCCGAAACTGTACAATTCTCAATGTTTTCTACAAACACAAATACTGTACATTCACATTTTGAAATGTACAAATATATTTTAAAAATCACATTTTGACTACGTCATTCACTTAAAATAAATAGTTCTCGTTTAAATAAAAAAAAAAAATGATGTTTTAAATCGTTGTATTCACTAGGTATCTACTATTGTAAATATTTTTCTAAAAGGAAATATTATAAAAATAAAAAAAAGAATATAAAATTAAACTATAAAAACATCAATTGCGAATACATTTAATTGTATAACAACAAAATTACTATATAAACACATTATGATATAATTATATTATATTTTACACGTTATCTGTCATCGATCATGTGCATGTATATGTATAACCTTACAACTATAGATGTTTTCGTTCAGAATTATAACTTCAATAAACTAACAAGTACTAGTGCACTTCTCTGTAGTATATTGACATATATTGTAAAATTAACTATCAAAATAATTGCAGTTGATAATAATAATTGTGTTTTTAGAAGTTTATTTTACAAAAATGTCAATTCAAGCACAAATTCAATTTCCGTGGCAAATAAAGAAAATTACAAAGAAACAATAAATTACACACCCGAAGCTAAAAATCGAGATGATAAAACTCTATGGGACAACGATACGTTTGAATAGCTACGAATATACGATTTTATTAAAATATGTGAAGTGAAGGAATTAATTTTCCGTTACATAGATCCGATGATAATGAAATAAAATACCATGTGGTATGGTCCATTATAATTATGATATACTTGAAAAATCACATAAAGAGACAAAGTTATTCATTTATTTTCAAACAATATTGCAAAATGTGTTTGAGAATAAAGAAAATCTAGAAAAATTAAGTCAAGCGAAGTGGATACAAATTGTTTGCTTCTTTATGTATGTGAAAAACTGTTAAATTCGATTACTCATAGTAAAATTCATTAATATAATGAAACTAATTCATACAGCGTATTCGCTATAATATAGTACTTAACATATTATAGATATTATATTATGAAGAAATTGATATATTTTACATTCAATGTAGAATACTAGTTTATAAATAAATATTATAGTGTGCGCCAATACTTCCTTGCTGTATTAATAATAAGTTGCGTTGAGCGAATTTTTATTTATCGTATACTTTAATGTATATCAGCTATTTGAGAAACCTAGAAATAAATCCAAATTGAATCATGTGTTTTTTTATGTATATAAAATTAACTTGACTTTACATGTTTATTAATAAATTATTATCATCGTTGATGTTCTTAACTACACGATATCTCAATATCTTGAACCACAAAAGGATATTATTATTCAAACGGTTCTGCCTGAATTTTCGTTTTTCTTCGAATTCTTGGGATTTAGTTAGATTCAATAGAAATTTTATTTAAATTTAACCTCCCGTGTACATACTGTTTATAACATTCTGAAATGCGAACAAAAAGTTGAAAAATAAAACCCTTACACTCCGTGTAACAAGTGTTATTCATTATTTGTACGCAAACAAAGGTAAGCTATATAATGACTATTAAAACAAAAGAAAAAATTAAAAACAATGAAGTGCAATGTTTAAAAATAATAATAATTAGTGTAATGAACCGCGCACGTACCGCCGCGTGTGACGTCAATGAACAAATTAATATTGTGACTGTTTTTTTGTTCCCGTCCCTGTCGGCGTCGTTACTGCTGTACACGTTTCGTGCTCTAATTCTGCTTAAGAATATATTCCAGCGATTCCTCCTAATTACAAATGCGAACCCCCAACGCCATGTATATTAACTGCATATACACTACGTGGCGGAAAGGGACAGTACGCGACTAGAATTTTCTCGCGTGGAGACTGGCACTTAATAATATTGAGTTTAGCCTCCTAATGTTTGTTATAATTAAAACAATTTCCCAAGTTAACCGCGGTCCGGGAAAAGCGATAGAATGCTGCAAAAGTAGAGTTGACACAAAAAACCAAAAAACGAAAGAAAAAAAAACAGGAAATTAAGGATCGGCAAAAACCGTTTAAGTCCCCAGTATTAGATTGAAGACGACCATTCTACGTTTGTATAAAATAAAACACACGACCTTTGTGGTATTGAGGTGAATACGAGTACATGACATGTATATTGGCCACCGAGTTGAGTTTGAAATGTCAAACTTACGCTGCAAAACAGATTTAATACATAATGTTATAATGTATTATGAATTTATGTGTGTGGGTGTGATTCACTACACTCGAGTATGATATTATACATATCTTACTCGTTCCATTTAACTGTTTAAGCTGACGAGAATAGGCACTAGTAAATAATGTGAAGGTTGAACATATTGCACTGCAGAAATTCATACTGTAAGTCAAAATACCGACAATAGAAATTTAACTGTCACTGAACCGCAGCTCACCATAGGAACCTACTACAAATATTCACACATTTAACTACCAAATATACTGGTTAACTTAGCCAATAGAAAAAAAAATCTATAAGTAAGTTATAGGCGATACTCGCTTTCGGTTAGTGCAGCCATGCACCTACCACACTGAAATGTCAACCTTCGTTCCAACTCCCCTATGTATGTAGCTGCAGCCTGCAGGGGAGAATAAAACGATTAACGAATAATTTATTTATGCATTTATCATGGTTTATCGTTTTAGAATTGTAAAAATTTAAAAAACATTTATCTTAAAAAAAGATATAATCGTTTGTATAAAATCGACATTTAAAAAAAATCTGATTGCAATGTAACAGTAAAGAGTGAGAGAGTCTGTGAGACCATTGTAGTTGGTTTCAGATTTATGTAATGTGATTTTTATCGTTCCTTTGATTTAATGTAGTTAAAATTGCATGGAGAATAATAACATAATAAATAATATAGTAAAATTAGACTACTGAATAACAAAGTTAGAAATAGGTATCTTGTTTTTCAAGATTTTGGTTTACCTGACACTCTCTACAATGATATATGCATATACAACTTTAAAAGTCTAGTAAAGTTTTATATATTATTTAGACTTTCATATACTTCATTTTTAGTATATCGACGTCTAATTGTCTTAAATCTGTTAGTTTATGGTTATTTTATTCACCAGGAAAATGTAACGTACTTATGTACTATAATGTAACCCTATATGTAATCTAAACATTAATAATAATTGTATTGGTGTGTTATATGGAAAGGTATAAAATATAATTTTACTGTTTACCGAGTAAAAGTGTTTCAATCATAATGATATTCAATTAGGTCTTCAAAATATTGTAGACACATTTTTTGTGAAATTTACTTATGGCACAAAAATATGGTTTGGAAACGTTTAAGTTTTAGTTTTGAAAACCTTAAAAGTATATAATATACGTATAATAGAACTGAGTGACCAGAGAACGACGGTTTACTTACTTTTAATTTCTTCAATTCTATAGGTAGTTATTTCAATTGAAAGTTGGTCCCTGTTCTGAATAATGTTTTATTGTTTTATAGAAAACTCTTAATATTTCTATTTAATATTGATTTATTGATGATGTAGAACTCGGTCAAGAATTAAATTTAGTTATTTTAACTGTTTTGTATTTAATTGTACGCAATATACTCGTTGTTAAAGTTCATCGCAATAGCTGAACAATAATGACCCAACGGTACACAGTACCACGGTAGGTATACTTATAAGGTTTCATTACAATTATTTTTGCGTTTTTATGTAGAAGTATTATATTTTTTTTCTGAATTTTTCACCGTCTGCATATTATAATAGTTTGAATAAAATATAAATTTTTTAGGTTTCATAAACACTCGAGGAATGATATTATAATGTATTTTAAACGAACTCAACGATAACAAATACGTAGGTGTAATTAATTATTGACAAAAACAATTCAAGACAAGTGAATCAATATTTTTTTTAAAAATCTTTCACAATAACCAATGTATTCAAAGTAGATCTTTAGTAAAAGGGTGATTTTTTTTTTACTTCAATCACAATTTTCCAAACTCATTTTCAAACAATTACAAGCTGCTATAAATACTTTTATACACCATACACAAGATACAATACAGTGAATTTATTCTTTACAAAATAGGGAATAAATATTTTGTAATATGTTTGCTTTTAACTAGCTTTTCAAAGTAGATTACTAAATTGTGAAACATTGTGACAAGATAAACAC
>PVMI01030700.1:0-18395 GCA_008528875.1 Aulacorthum solani
AAGATATCATCGTCGTTGTGCGGTTACGACGAAAATAACAAACTGCGCGGCCGCATCATTATTGTTTAGTAGGAATAAAAAAAATAATGGCAGTTGTATATATTATTATTATTTTATTACGTGCGCGCGGATATTCTAACGGTCAAACTAATAATAAATTACGAACAACAATATAATATCGTATTCGATGATGTTATTCACCGTATAATATCGTCGAATGTCCGTCTATCGACGAGATTCGTTTTGGATTTTTCTCCTCGGGTCGTAATATTTTCGAAGTGTATACGCCACTTAAATAATAATAAATTTCATCTCCACTTTGCATTTATCCGAGGACCCTCGATTACAAGACGTCTACATTTTTCATCGGACGGGGAAGAATGGTGAGCGGGGGGGGGGCGACAAGAAACGCAATTGATAAAAATATAATTCAGCTTATTACGCGTCGTCGTTGTACAGCATAGAGAGTGAAACGATGCAAACAGAATTATTTTGTTTATACACAATAGTATAATAATATATTATAAGAGTAGACATTCTGCTCTCATGAGACATGCTATTTTCTCGTAAATCACATAATAACAGCCAAAACAATACAATATAATAAATACATTGCCAAATCCCCCTCCCCCCCTCCAAATCAAGATGTGAAGCTCATTGTGTGATCACTAAATAAATATTATTTTCGAAAACGAAAAGAATCAAAATTATTTAAAATCATATTGTTTTTCGCATATGCATTACTTCTGATATAAATATACGACAAGAATATTGTTCGTTTTTTTGGTATAGAAAATTTGGTAAGAGGATGATATTACCTAACCATGTATTATTTTACCACAGTTTATCAACTACTCTCATTCGCTTAATAATTATTATAGTACAATACAGCGTTAAAGTGATTAACTTAAGTCACAAGTTACTATAGAAGAATTATTTTTTAATAAATGTTAATAAACTTTCATATAAGTAATTTGTACTTAATTTAAGTTAAGTACCTACTTTTATGGGAGAATCACTAAATTACTCTTTAATTTACAATTTTAATATATTTTTAGAACCAATTGATGATAAGTATAATATTTAAATACCTACTAAACATATCATATTATTATAAGTACGATTTTCTGACAGTATAGATTTTGTTGTAGCAAAAAAATTATACTTAACAAAAATATATATATTTTTAATAAGTTTGAAGAACTCATTGATATTTTTAATAAATTTAGGAATAACGATTAACGTGTTCAACTGCAATATTAATGTTTCTCTGCTTATTAAATTCAAATAGTATATAATTTCATAATGTTGATTGGTATCACTTAGTAAATGTATTGACAACATACAATTAGGCTCCAATGATACATTTTAAAGTGAAAAGTAACTATATTTGTAATGTAGTTATTTTTGAACTCAAAAGTATAATTTGACTTGACCAAATAGAAAAAGGTAACTGTTAGGAATAATTTGATCATAACTATATAGTCACATTTCCAACACTGANNCACTCAGCCACCCACCCCAAAAATAATAAAAAATAAAAATCTCTCTATTTAGGTCCATGAAAATAATACACTCAATGTCAAATATAATATCATCGTCATATTTTATGATGAATAACTTCATACCCAGACCATGGAATACCTACTACCTAGTATACGTTGGATCGTGGGCAGTGAAGTATATTATTATTATTATTTGGCCAACAGCTGAAATGAGTGCAGTCTTGTTGTTGAGCGCAAACGATTTTCGGGCACTTCGTTTCCATGCAGTAGAGAACAATGGACAGTACCGGTACCTAGATATAGGTATAATATCATAACACTCAGATAATATTGTAAGCTGCCTCGTTGTTGTATATTGTAATAAGTACGTGAGACAAAATGAGGGACTCGAATGATAGTCACTGAAGAGTACAATAATGAACATACATAATATACCTACACAGAAGGTACAATATAATATTATAATATCTTTGTCCTATTTAATAATAATAATAATGACCCCGTCGGAGATGGGGCGGCGGCGAATAGGGAAGGGCACGTTCGAGAGGCAATCGCCTCCCAGTTATTATATTGTTTGTTGTTGTAGAACTCTAATCCTATTTTCAGATTTTTTTTCTCGTCGTGAACATAATAATATAATTGGCGGATAACTGAGCCGGTGGCGAGCGTTGGACAAACTCCGACCTGACAACAACGGCATTGAATCGGGAAAATAATTCAATATTTATGTAATATTTATACATAGAGGGTGAATGTGGACAGAGATCTTGAAATAATAATAATGATAAATTCATTCATCCAGCATTCAATTGAATGGCAGTAGTAGGCATGCTGCGCAGTACAATATTATAAGAGCACCTGCTAATAATAATGTAAGGAGAATGTCATCATGATTCATGAAGAAGTCGGTAGGTATTATAATAACATGATTAATAATATACCTTTATAATATAATAAAGTCTACCGCTTGAGAACACTTGGGGGAAATTGGGGTTAGGGCTTGTTCGCCAGCTCCAGCAGACTCAACAATATTTTGGAAACAAACGAAAACGATAATATACCTATGATAAATGTAAAAATGTAATAAAGACTTGCTTTGAAAATTGGATGCATTATCAATGAATATCAGTTATTAATTAATAATATTGATCATTGCATACATCTGTCAGTTCAATAATTATGTTTACCATCGCATTGACACCGGTCAGCATTTCAAACGATCCATCGAATATGCTGTAAATACATTACATAATTTATTACGTGCTTGACTGGCAATATTATTAAGTATTTATGTAACTTCGAGTCAATAATAAACAACATGATAAATCCCACTGGCCTGTAAAACTTTATTATTTAGTTTTTTACCATAAAATATATATGTTTTGCTCGTAAAATATATGGCGATGCTAATCCAACTGGTCCGAGAACATCTTCAAAAGTCCTTGTTAATTTTATGATATATATATATATATATATACATCGCACTGAACTCAAATCACCCAAACACACCTCCTCTCCACCACCCCTTAAACAGAGAAAATAAAAAATAAAAATTGAAACTTTATTTTAGGCCAATAATATGCTGCAGTCGTACCACGACCATAATCCACAACTATTGTCCATCCGGATAGATTCAAATTTATTCCACATGCGTACAGCACTTAAAAACATAACAAAGTGTATACAATTTAGGTTTTTCAAGTACCAAAAATAATGATAATATAATATTAAATATTAATATTCAGCAGTCGGATTACACAATAATTATAATTCTTAAATTGCATTATTGCGATACGGCTTTTTAATAATATGAACGAAAAACATTGAATTGGCGACGACGACGATAACCACTCCGAGGCTGTTGTTGTTGGTTAATGAATTTTAATAATAAGCACCCTTCTCTGAAATATTTAGACTAAATTTGCACAACAGACGAAAATTTCTTGATCATGATATCGAGACAACAGCGACGAAGAGCCTAACCGAAATCCAACTTAACAATAAAAAATTTAAATGTAATTACCTACATTATTTATTTGATATGGTGATAGGCACGATGCCGTGCTTATCATATTAATATTTATTGTCCACGAATTATTAATGTTTGTTCAAAACTGGCTCCCAGACAGGTAGGCACTGCAGACATATTTTACTGCTCTGAGGCTTCATAACTCCTTGAAAAACTCAACGATGAAACATTTGATTTTTAAAGTCTATAAGACTAGTTAGGGATATTAAGGTTAACTAAGTTGATCCTAATACCAATATTGTGTCTGTTGATATAACCATTAATGACTTGACGACATCATACGAAGACACCCCCTATGATGATGGAGCTCACCACACCAAACAAAAAACAAACAAACACGTCATAGTCACCCCTACATGAAATCATATACTGCTCCGTGTCGACGTGACATTTGTTTAGGACCCCATTCTACATGTAGGCTTCAAAATCCCCCCCCAAGTGTAATGCGAAACTATAGCAAATAAGGTTCAATATTAAATGAATTATTATTATACACTAGAAGGTTGACCACGTCCTAGAGTTTGGTAAGGTTGACTGGGCGCCCTGCGGTGGGTGGGTGTAATACGACTCAGAGAAAGTTAAAGCTCAAAACGATATACCGTTTGCAATATTGCGAAAAATGTTAGAATCTCCCAAAAGTGGACATCTCAGATACAAAAACAACATAGTATACCTACTATTGAGAACAATGTATACGACGAGTTATTATGTTTTACGTAGTTTTTATAATTTTTAGATTGCTTTGCATACCAGAGGTATTTATTATAAATAACGACATGACTATTATTCGCCACACATATAAAAATATTGTTGAATTAAATTTAACTAGTTTAATGCGATGGTTTGAATGTTCGTTATACAGAAGTAATTGAAAATTACGATACATATTTTATGATCCTATTGCGTTTTAATGTTGTATTTATATTATAAATGCTGTGTAGGACGTCGAATTAACTCTGGTATTGGTAAGAGAGCATTAAACACTTAAGACCTATTATTGATTTTATCCTACGAGAATAATATAAAGTATACAGATAATGTGCAGGAAACGTTGAACTAGCAGTTATTTAAAATTACTTGAGTTAACCGTCTATAATGATGAGGTTTGTGTCGAAGGACATTTTTTTGACAAGAGTTAAAAATAGGTCGTCGCTTTTGCTGCAGTCAACTTCAAATAGTAATTGGGCAAGGTACAGGTTCTTAGTCAAAGTTAAATATCCAATTGTCGAATGTTTGGTAGCTCTAATGTAAAGCCGTTGAGTTTAAATTTTAAGTGTTGGCAATAATGCAATATTGGTATAGGTAATACTGACGGGTCTGGAAAAATCGTCAGGTTTAAAGAGGGTATCCGCTGATGGCAATTGGCAATTTACTTTTAAAGCTATCCTAAACACGGTGTCAGGTTATATCAGAGATATTCGGTGAGGTGGTTACAGGGGTCCCGTTTTAATGAAAGCGGGACTTTAAAAGTTTTCTGTTTTCAAAACTTTGTAAAAATCGTGATCGTTCGTATGAAATGATGGACAATCAGACGGAAATGTCGAAACGAACGCTTAATATTGCCTACGTACCTACCTACAGTGTGAAAGACGACCCAAAAGTTCTAAAAACCGGCCAAGGTCCTGGGTGACGTCAGTGAAATATATTATTATACATCGTCCAGAGACGTCTGTGACGTCGGCGTTACGACAATTTTTACGGCTATCGTTATTATTAATATCAAATCGTCGATAAAATTAAAAAATTCTCTTAAAAGATACCTCTATTGGCGGCGTATCGATCCAACTCTCGCTGGCCCTCCTTGCCATGAGCGCTGGGCTAAACAGCAAGTTTTCGTCTTCCTCGTCATCGTCAGCAGAAAAAAACCACGACATAATGATAATCGACAACGGACCACTAAAAATATACTATGCGCGATGTCTATAATATCTGATGACACGAATATCTTCCGCCACTTAGAACTATGTTATCATAGTATAAAAATGAAAGTTATATTTCTGATTCGGTTTCGTCGACGATCGTGTGAATTATATTATTATATTAAACCGTAATATTATAGCACGTGCAGAGGTGCAAATCGCCCGAATGTAACTCGTTCGGGGGAGCGAAAGATAAAGTCACCACCACCTGAACGACGCACTCAAAACATTCGAATTTTGCAGCCCGAGCCGAATATGGCACTCGGCAAACTGTGCGACGCAAAATTATTGTTTGTTGACGGAGTTTTGACAAATAATATTAATCGTGGTCCGTTAGCGGTTCTCGGCTATTTTCTCTCTATTCTCGAGACACCGGAGTTTGTTTTCGCCCCGACCGAATGCTAATCTGTCGCAGAAAAATTATTATATAATATCACGGCACGGCACCCGCGACGACAGACGACCGCGTGTGACGTGTGACTGAGGGAACTCCGTCGCCCGGAGGACGAGAAATTTTTTTAATATCATACATCGCAATAATGCGTATTTTTTATTTAAATATTATCCTCGGCTTGGCAGACGACTCGCCGCTGCGCTGTGCCGTCTTACACCTGGACGAAATCCAAATTTAAATTTAGCTGAGTGCCCAGGGGGCCCACGCTCGTTCACCGTGCAAAAACGGTTTATCTGTGAGGACAGTTTTAAGGTTTTCCACTCTCCCGCGTAGTGCCGTCCGCGAGGAGTCAGCGCCAAACGATTTTGAAGGTTTTAGTAGCGAGACTACGAGGGTATGGAAGTGGAAAAGAAAATATCATATATTGCGCAATGTGCCTACACAGTTTGGCGGAATTTTTGCGATTTTGCTACTTCGTTCATATCATCTCTGCAGAAGATGACGTGAATAAGATCATATTATGCGATTGAGTTTAATCGAAATAGTTTTCCAAAACAATTAATAATATTATTCGTGTAACTTGTGCAAACAGTCTAAATATAAAAATAGTATAAACTAATAGACTTTGACCCAAAAATTCCCAATTTACTCGATTTCAATAGGTATGAAACGTATATCTTAAAAAATATATAATATATCAATAGATTAACACAGGACTTGAAAAAAATAAATATTATCATACTTTTATGTTTTATGTTTTACTTTGTTTTTGAGTTTATGTTGTAATAGATCATCATACTTGTAATATTTTTTCAAAGTTCAAAATCTGTCTAAAAGGTAGTTCTAAAAGTTCAAAATCTTGTTATTAGTAACAATATTATTTCAAAATAAATGTTGACATAGCAAATGGAATAGGGGGTAGGTGGTGGTGAAAAAACCTATCTCGAATATAAAATATTTTTGCTACGGTGATCGTCATTTATACACAGCTATAAATTTCGTATGCGACTGAGTTTGACTGTAATAGTTTTCCTTGATAATTGATAATATTATAAAAACACACAAAAATAATACGAATAATATAAAAACGCATTCGCTTAAGTAACTCTGATCAAAAACCTGTGGCAGCCGTTTACTTGGTTTCAATACAAGTTAAATACGTATTGCACAATATATACAAATATACAAATGATCAAATTGACAATAACTTAAGAGGGTCAGCGCAATTTTTGTTTTTTTTCTCAGACGAACTTGCAATATAATATACACAAAATGCATTCGTTTACAAAAACGGTTTATTTTTATGGTTTTTAAGTAATTGTAGAGTAAAATAACCTATTTAAAAATCGAAAAAGAAGAATAGGTATTTTTGAGGGTTTGACGTATCGGTTTTATATTTTATTATTATTTGACTTCATAATCAGTTTTAAATATAAAAGAATGTATTGTAAATGTATAAAATATGGTTATTGAAATGTTTTAAGGCAATACTATGACAATTAATTGATACGTCATACCCTCAAAATTATTATTGTCTACAAATTTTATAATCAGTAATTTTGCTCTAAGAATACTCAAAAACGTAATAAAAAAGAAAAATAATTTGTGAAAATGCAATTTGTCTGTCTTGCACGTAGACCGGATAGAGAAAACGGACAGTACAGTGCGCTGAGTGCAATCTCTTAAGTTGGAACTTTTAAAACAAAAACAAAAAAAATGACGAACAAAAATGTTGACATACTTTTATGTTTGACGTAATTTAAAATCCAAACGTCACTTTGCTTTCGCGTTTAATGTAATAAACTTATCATATAATATTAACATGGACTATAGAATGTGTAATTTTCATTTTCAAACTTAAAAATATGCCAGAAAGTGAGTTCCAAACTTTAAAAATTGTAGAATTATAAGAAAGTTTATTATTTAGAAACACTAAAGAATTTTCTTCATTTTTTTTTAAAAAATATTAAATGTTCATGATATGATTACAATTAAATGAAAATATTTTTTTTGTAGTTATAATATTCAGCCAACGTGGAGCCACTGGCACGAGTTTCAAATGTTTACCACCTCTGACTTATTATTTCATTCCGTTTAACGTTGTTTTTTTATAGGCAAGTATTTTTACAATATTTCAAATTTTACCATTCCTTCAATTCTTCATTTTTAACTACAAAATAAATAGTCACAACATTCCTTCGATTTTATTCTATTTTTCAATATAATATATTCGTAAAAGTTCATTTCCAAACCTATAATATAATCATCAAATCATCGAAACTATTACGTTAACAAACACTGACTTTTAGTAACATCGAACATGACGTGTAAGCTTATGATAAGTAACAACATAAATTCACTGTTTCCAACTAGGTACGAGATATTATTTTGCAATATTATAGTAATCCGATTATAATGACGATAACAGAATATTGATTTTTAATCCCACGAAATAAGCTTTGAAAGTAGCGAAATTTGTTGATATAATAATATTATATATAGCTGGTACCCTATATATAGTTATAACTTTACTAATAAATATATATTATAGAATGGATTTTTATTATAAGATTTGTTTTGTTATTTTAAGTACGACTTTTTTTTAAAAATAAATCCCATTTTATAACATGACGGTAAAAACCGATAAGTTTAGGGTTCCTATACCTATAGTGTAATAATATTTTGTAGGTACTCAAATTGATTTATAATCATGAATTTAATTGTGGAAAATTAAAAATTGTTAATACAAATATAATTCCAATGAGATGGACATGTCAGTAGTATTTTTATTAATAATAACTAATAAACTTTTTGATGTACTCGAAAATGTCTTTGCGAATGATCAACTGCCCCATTTGTCTTGATTCCCCGCAGACACTAGATCGTAGGTAATCCAACCATGATTATGGTTACCCCTTGATCGTTTGATAACGTCCAAGTTTGATATATCACACACTATAATATAGCATACCATAGGAAAAAAAATAGAGCTTTGCGTAGACGGAACTTATGCATAAAATCCAATCGAAATAAGTTTATCGTTAATATATCTATAAGTCCATAATTTATAAGTCAATATAATTTAATGCAATTGATTTTTCGCAAAAGTTGTTATCGGAACCTACTGGAAGGTGTAACAAAGAATCGTTGACAAATGAAATAACTTTTGTTCTAATCTATATAATTTATAGACGCTTGAGCTTTAAGTTTAGTATACATAACAAGTGTATAAGTATAAAACAATTTTTTTTTGATAAAAATTCAAAATAGTAAATTGGTAATTGTAATTTTTAGATTACCTATGATGGTAGTCAAGTATTTTACTTTTTAAATTATCAATAATTTAGTATTTTGGAATACATTTATTTGAAATGCAATAACTGTTTAAAAATATTATTTTTAGGAATTTTCAGACATAAGTACCTATATCTTATATTTTTACCATGTATATAATTTTCATATTTTTTTTTTTCATACGTTTAACTATTGTATGGATTTTAAATTTTTTTTATTCGTGAAGGTTTTCTGTTACACCTTGTATATTTTATTATAAAAAAACATTACGTGAAATTGACAAAATTTGATAAATAATACAATGGTTTGGTAAGTATCGGAGTTTAATAATTTAATATTACGAAGTATACTATTGTGTAGATGGTATACTAATAATATTATTGGCGTAGGTATTAAAATGAAAAACGTTTTTCATATTTTTTTTTTTTTATGCAAAACACTTATTTTAAGAGCGCGGTAATTTTTATATCTAAGGGTGTGCCAAGTGTTAACTTTGCAATGCGTTTTGGTAGAGAGTAAAAATCAATATATTCGAGTGTCATTTATATAATATTTATATCTACATCCCTCAATGCAGTAATGGATTTTAGAGTGGGCACGTCACATTGGTTATCACCTGCCTCCCTCCAGAACTTTGAAGTACCGTTTTCCTTCTTATACCAGCTGCACTGATTAAACATTTCGTATTTTATTAAATTATTAACTCACGTACCTACTATAGTCTGTTTTGTGTGTATGCTATACAGATGTGATACCTACACAACAGTCGTACACAGATGAACGAGGAGAGGGATGACTTCATGAAATAATCATAATATTGTTATTGCGAAGTTAATAGTTTTTCTAAAGTGTAATAAACCATCTATGGTTTGAGGATTGAACACGAAAAGTTTTCGATTTTGTTTTTTTTTTTAATGATAATTAATGGTATATGGTAAAGGCATATTAGAGGCGATTTTTGGCAATTAAAGGCAATTACGTTTGTTGTCATAATACTAATTTTAGATACCTAAGTTTAGTTTATGTAGACCAAGAAATAAAACTCTTCTTTAATATTTCAAAGGTCCGTCACTACAACAACTACAAACTGTCACCTGTTGATCCTCACTGTTTGAAAATTAGAAATTGACAGCAGATGTAATGCCGGGGAAACCTTCGATTAAGAAATTAGAAAACGGTAATCTCTTTTTGAACATCCGATATGATTTCTACGATATTATTATTGTGTACTCACAAAAGCTCGTGATATTATTACGAACAAAACCCACGACTTGGGCCCTGTACTGCCATCGGAAGCCCATGCTGTAGACTACGCGATGTATAAGGCTTAGCCATAAAATATTTATTGCCATAATTTCGATTTCGGCGGCCGATAAAATAAGTCGCAAGGAACGCATAAAAACGTCGCACGCCCGTCGGGGCGCCGCCGCCGGATCGAAACGTACAAAAAGTTATAAAATTTGAAGACGTATTTTAGAAATAAAACAACGCTTATGGGTGGGTTTTACGATACACGATATTATTATATACAAACATTAAACATACGAATGCAGTAGTGTCTCGTCGTCGTCGTCATCGTATATATTATGTAGTACGATTTATCATTTATGTACCACGTGACCAACGAAAACTAAGCATATAGCTTTACAATATAATATAAGTACCGATAATAATAGGACAAATGACTTTGGAGTATTTTTTTAGTCTATTTACAACAGCTCGATTTCGTGTTTCAGTAAGGTTCAAAAATACTAACCTTACTTTTTTTTATCTGTCATAAATAATTTTATTATGTTCGTTTTGTTCTGTATAAGTGTATATTACTTACACTATTTTCAAAAGCTGATTATTTGTAATTGCCATTAATATTCTTAAGTTTTCGAAAACCTCAAAACCAAATAACTGCCCTGTTCTCTGTTGGTAGACTGTTACACTAAAAATTCGGATTCCGAAATTAAGTAATAATAACGATTCAAATATTTCTAAATAAACGAGAAAAAAAAATTACACATAGTGCTCTGCTTGGCGCATAATATAATTTTTATTATAAATAACGTTATAATAATTCAACTACTTTTTGAAATAATATTAGAAGTCTAAGGTATCCAGTGTTTCCCAAAAGGTGTGTTGTGAAAATTTAAAGGTGTGCTTTGTAAACAAACATTTTTTAATTTTGCAAATTAAATTATGTAAAAACAAAGAGTGTACGCATGTGCCGTGACTTATAAAAACGAATTATAATGTGCCATGAAAGTTTGGGAACCATTGCCTTGGGATATACGGATGTACACGATGATATTATCTATTTAGTATTCAATTCCAATGTGACTATTGATAACATGTTGCGAATGTCAGTGACAAGATTCTCCAACCCATCCCAGGCTCCAAGTATACGTAATTGCACTGCATCCGTGGGGACATTGTGTGGACGGAGTGTTCATATGCACCCGTTAGTATTTTTTTCGCTGCAAATATTGACGCATAAAAAACGAACACTATTTAAAAATCGTTAATATTTTTATATTGTTTACGATATTTTATTTTCATATAATAACGATACTGATAAAAAAATGAATACAACAATCTGAATCAAATTAAAAAATTTAAGATATGTAAACGAATTGCCGTGTTATAGATCGTCACCGGTGTAGTTATCGATAAATCTCGGATATTCAAAAGAATTATAATCTATAATAATATAAACATATGTACAATGTATTTTATTGTAGAGATTACTAATTATAAAGTAATAAGGTTCAAACGCTGCAAACCTTAGCCGACAATCGACGTATAATATATTAATATACCATATACAGATCTGTATTTTATGGATATATTTCGCGACTGTCCTTTTCAACTATAAATAGCTAACTATATTGGATTTGGAGAGTTGCATGATTTCATACATACGAATTTCTGTTGCTTCTTAATAGAATAATAATTATAGTGTTACATTTTCCAAAATACCCAAAACGGCGGTTAAAATCAAAAAATAATTTTTTCAGTGAAACTCTCCTTCCCCGAAAACAATCTGTGAGCATCACACTACCCTGCTGCCGACAGTGCAATAACGCAATATCATTATTTATTTGATAATATTTGCGAAATAAAGTGTTATCAAACGACCGTGACGAGGCGGCGTAGTTGTAGCTGATATATTATGTTATATCGCGTTATTGTTGGAATTCGGTTTTTTTTTTTGTCGAAAAGTTAAATTCCAATGGCAAATTATCCGTCTCGCGACCGACAAGTTTGTTCATTCGGTTTGAATTATTTTAACGTACAAACCGTTGGCTGAGTGAACTCGAAAATATACGTTTTAAGCCAGTTATCTTTGGCCCGTAGCCACCCGGGCAAGCGTTTGCGAGTGCGTGAGCGTATGTATTATTGTCTATGCACGCCGCTTTAGCTGCAGGGGACGTGGTGGCGGCTGTTATTTTCGCGAACAAACTTTTACCCAAGATACACGACGATTCAAAACGACAATGGGCACAGTGAATATAAATGTATGTATAATATTAAAAAAAAAAAAAAACGATAAAGGAAACGACAGAGAGCCGTTCCGGGTGCATTATTATGATAATAATAATATAATATATTATAATAATAATAACACACGATATAAATTCACCGAAAATATGTCATATATCTACTAAGGATATGTTTTGAGGGGCTCAAAACCGAAATGATGAATTTTGGTTTCGGTTTCTAGTTTGATTTCCGGTTTTTTTATTTTCTCAGTTTCCATTTTGATTTTAAATACCGGTTTTGTGTACCAGTATTAATTTTTTTTTGGAATCGAAATTGATTTCAATTTAGATTTAACGGTTTTCATTAGTATTTAAAAATTTTTATTTCCAATTTTTTTTTTTTTTTTACTTTTAAACAGACTAGTGTTTTTAAAAGGCAGACCTGAAATTCAAAGCTTAACTGATAATTATTATTATGTCAACGTGGACACCGACGGACAAGACTTAAGTACAGCCTGCAGGACTTTGTATTGGTTGACACGACCAATGATTAATGGTCGAGTTGCTCGTTTAAGATAACGGCATGGTATAACTTTACGATCATTATAATATTATATTATGCAGTCGAGGGAGAGAAACTGCGGCCAACCAAAATAATTTTACAAAGTAGTTTTCTGGAGTCTTGAGTTATTTGACACATCATGTCGATCGAAATGCGACGACTTATACCGGGCCAAACCAACTCACCCGCGATGGTGTGTGTGTGATCGGGGACATGAATACGGCGGCGGCAGGCGGCAATGAATAAATCTCTAAAAAGTTAATGGTGTTCGGGTGGTCAGATCGTTTCGAGGATGAGCGGATTTTCGCAGGGATGGACTTTGTTGTGAAGAGTGGTGAGCGGAAGGCCAAATATCGATAAATCATACTTTTTCGGAAGAAAGAAATATTAGCGAAAATATTATATCTAAAGACATTAGTGTTTATTATGATATGATATTGTTATAAGAATTGCACTACGAAAATCTGTCGTAACTAAATTCTGAGGGAGGGAGAGGAGATAGAGAGAGAGAGAGAGAGAGAGAGAGAGAGAGAGAATGGCCTTAACTCTAAAGGGTGGTCAGATCTTCGTTTAATCGTGTGGATATGGTGACCTTCCTTTCTTTCCGTATAAGTATATTTTATACACAATGTATTATAATATTATAATAATTATTAGTTTGACGTATCTGTCATTTGTAAGTAAATAATATTTTGTGAAAAGTATGAGCTATAATATAATATCATACACTCTGAAATTCCATTGTTGCTTGCGGTATTGTGATAATTTGTAATTACAAAATAGTTAATTCGCGTGTTAGTTATTTGGAGAATAAAAATATGGATTGGAGAACCTCAAAGATTTTAAAATTGTTTAGAACAGAAAAGCAATGTTCCCAGTACCTACTCAAGTGTAACATAATATTATACCAGGTAACCTGTACCTAGGTAGGTAGTAAAATTTACAAGGTACCATTTATTATAATATAATTTATTATTGTGATGCCCGTGTACCTATATGTACACGAAGGTCCGAGCGACGTGACATTCATAATATTATCATATTATACAGTGGTGGATTTAAGAGTAGTCTGCCCCCCCCCTCATGACCTATTGCCCATACACGCTAAACTTAGTCTATAACTTTCTCTAAAGCATTTAAATTTTCATACCTGTAAGTACACTTATTGTGCAGGCACATTTATAGTTTTATATAAAATTCGTTTACATTAATAATATTAACAACAGTGTTTTTTTATAGCTACATAATATTATGTACGAATATTGTTTTGTAGGCTGTTTTTTACAAAATATATGTTAACAAGTGAATAATCCTTCACAACTAAATCCTAGATCAGCCACTGATCGTTCCATAATAATATGCGTACGGGGTCTTCCTGGGATATTCGCCAAATCAAATCGGTCACGTCGTATCCGAAATCCTCCGAGAACTACCCAGTACATAATAATAATAATAATAATAATATAATACGTATCTGCGTGTACACGATCGTCTCGGCTCACCGAAGTTCTTTTCCGCTGCCGCCGTTCCGGCCGGAGGGACACGCCACGAGTACTACTATAATACACTCGTATAATATAATACCATTTCGTACTCCGGTCGTGGTATACATAATATTGTTATTATTATTATATACCGCGAGCGAACGGAACGATACAATGTCTCCCGATGTGTACTTACTTATATCAATGTCTTTGTACGGCGGGGTGGAGGACGAGACAGAGGGTAACNNACCAACCCTCCGCGTGTGTGCGTGTGTGTGTGTACGACAAATCTATTACCCGCTGTGTTTTATGTGTTTCGGTTTTACGTTCGTCCGGGTGGGGCGAGCGAGAGCGAGTGGGTGGGTTGGCGGAGTGGCATAAAGTCCCGGGGATTATTTTAACGAGGGTTTTACGGGCATCAGTCGACCCAAAAACTAGCCAGATTTGTATCCAGCAAGACACCCGGCAGACAAGCGGTGCCCGCGTAAACCGCCACCACCGCCGCCACCGCCACATCAACCGACTTCGTTGTTTACTGCACTCTGCGATTGTATATATATAATAAATTTACAACGATCGAACGGTGATATACACGAACACACACACGCACACACGTAATCAGCGTGTACACGAGCATCGTAATATAGTGTTTCATTTAAGCATTCTGAGCGTGTCCGCGGAGAACGCCTCTCACGCCCTATACAAATAATACACCCGTTCCACATAATATTATATAGTATTCAATATACTACGCGGACGAGACGTTTATTTTATTATCACCACGGGCTTTTCAAAGTGACATCGTCCCCGTCTAGAGGCGTATCCGGGAATATTTAAGAGAATGGGAGTTGTGGACGGGAAGAGGTGGTTTTCCAAAAGCATAACCTCGTGGCTCACTGTACTTATTGCGTAATATTATAAAACGATTCGGTGATACGAGCAATTTATAGAATAAATATTATCATCATTATACTTAAATCACTCAATATCTCTATGCGCATAGTCGATGGATTATAAATTTTAATATATTATACAACCATGATTAAAGCTGTGGATTTGTAGAAAAGTGCATTTTTTTTTGTGATTGTGAAATGTAGCTTTGTTAGTACATAATTTGAATTATGTAGGTAACAACGAATCCATTTATGAAACTTTTATAATTGCATTTTTGACGTTTTTCATTTCTAAGTTCATATTTTCATTTTTTAGTTAATTTTTTGGTAATAAATCCGCAAATAAATATATTTAAGTTTGTTTTATTATTTTAACAAAATAAATATATGAATAATTTTTGGATGAATAGCATTATACAAAATTCAAGCTTAATCAACATTTTTATTATTTTTTTTTTATGAAATAAACACATTTGTATGCATGTAAAATGTAATGTACTACTGTACTAATGTATATCATTCTATAATATCAATATAACTATATAAATTAAACTAAAAACCATTTTATACAATCATTTTTGTCATTTTATATTGAACTTTTTGCGTTATTTTATTTAATTTTTTTGACATTTTTAATGCATTTCTTAAGGGTTTTTAGTGCATTAAATTCGCAGCCCTATCCATGATATTTCGATGTTTCAACACTCATTTAACTACCCATTATCCCCGATTTTATTAATCGTTTTTATGATTATTAGATTTTTTATTAACTTATTTTTTTGAGTGAGATGGATATCTTACTGATATATTTTTAATACATGTATTTTTTTCAAAGAATGTCTTAAAAGACACTACTTTAGTTGTTAAAAAATTTATTTGATAGTCTCAAAATAACAGTAAGACAATATTTTAGTATAAATTCTCTATTGTTTATCTTGGATTAATTATAGCTTCATACATTCGATTTATTTATATGATCTAAAAAATCTCTTTGTAAACACAATATTATCTTATTTCTATAATATTGTTTTTTAATCATGTAACCAAAACATAAACAATGTAAATATAAAAAATAATTGAACTGTACCATTTCGATACATTATATAACGAAGAGAATTCAAATTTTCTGAACACGGGTTGTTGTCAAGGGGTAGTTGTTTAAAGCGGGTCAACCTATCCTCCCTGTAAATACCTCACTGTGCGTCCCCGTGCTCCGATTTCTCCATATTTATTAATCGTCTGCGGAGACGTGTTCAAGAATTTGGACATTTTACATTGACTTCAAGAGCTGTGGGTACCGCGATGATCCCGTAGAAATCCGACAGTTTCCCAGCAATATTGAATTAATATCATCCGACTGCTTTACAACGGCTACCGCAGTTTACGGCCAACTCTAAGTATATTATAATATATGCACTGTTTGCACTATAAGGACTTTTCTTTTGCCAGTTTTCGCCTGATTTCTGAGTATTTATTAAAGCCCGCACCACACAATAGTATTATTATAACACTATCCCGTAATTATTTATTTATGTAATGGATATCATACACCCATTAGTACATACTGTGTTTAGTTGCGTATACATATATATATATATTATAGACTCGTTTCACTTGTGGTCAAGCGGATATTTATGGGGAGGATAGATCCATCCTATGACCTTTTTTTCAGTATTTATAATAAATAAATTATGAATTGTATTTTTAACGATTAAATAGTGCACTTCAAAAAATCATCCAAAGGCATCACAAAATTACTTTATCATCACTAAAAAATGATAATATCGTGTATTTTGTATATTATGATTTTTGCCACAGTGACGGCGGTCTACCTAAGTCGTATTATATAGTAATATTATGTTATGATAGATAATTGACTAAAAAACTACTTTTAAAAAGTATTTAAAACATATATTAGAAAATTAAAAAATATCATTAAGGATACGTCTTCGTAGTTAGGAGTGGCATAATGATCTCAACGTAATTACAAAATTAAGTCCTTAATACATCAGATATAATATTTAAAGTTTCATAGTTATGATGATAAAGATAAAATTGATAGTGGGTATAATAAAAAATATTTTTTTAAGGAATTAATACTTTTAAAAAATATTTCAAATATGGTTCATGGTAAGGACTTTTAATGGTTTTTAAATAATATCACAAAACATTATGGATCACTATGCATATAGTGAAGACAGACGGTATGCACCTAAGTGTAACAAAACGTACCCAATTCTCATACTGGTCTTGTCATTTGTAGATATTGTACTCTAAAACAGACAACAGTATACTGCTATAGTTGGTGGGAAAATTGACGATTTCACGAAGATGATAGTTATCTTGGAAAAAAAATATTTTACCAAGTGTATCCTTTCAAAAATAGGCAGACGTCGAAATAGCGATCAATACCAATATATTTCACTTGAATTGAAAATGGAATAAAGGATGCTAAAGAATATAGGTACCAACGGTTTTGAGATTATACAATCGGTAAAACCTCAAAGGAGGGTAGACCATGAAATATATTTTGCTTAATTTTAATTACGTAGTATATATACCTCGATTGAAGTGACTCCACGGTGTCTATGTAGACAACCGCAATAAGATAGGGATAGGTGGTAATGTGGTATACATAACTATAACAGACAACGACCATTATTTTGACCGTCGCTGTTCGGAATATCGCATTATTATTTTAATTATTTATAGTTCGGATGATAGATACGCGTTCAACGAAACAATGCGTCTCTAGCAGACTACAAAAATCAAGACAATTGTCCGTTCACAATGACGAAATGACATATTGACAGATGAGAGTCGAAAGAGCAGAGGGGTTCACACT
>PVMI01030705.1:0-11409 GCA_008528875.1 Aulacorthum solani
TCATAACATAATATGTAACTCCTTCAAATTAGTCTGAAGCTTCTAGACGAACCATTACTCGGCAGCCTTTTCGTCCAAAAACGTAGCCATCATAATATCACCATAAGTGGACAAAGAACACTGCGGCGGCCGTTATCCGATACTGAGATAACAGCCAGAAAGCAGAACAGAAGGCTACAGTATCGCCGGTGCTATATGGAAACCGGCGAATTCAACAACCAGATCGAAAGCCCTGCCCAAGTTGGCTCAGTAACAATATTAAGATAACAATATTACTGACAATTTGCATGAAACCAAGAAACCGTTGGGTGGCTTCACACCCGATTTCTCTTCTGCACCTAATCGCAAAAGGCAAAACCTAGTGAAACTCGTGGACGACGAGCAACCAGAAGCTAGGCCCTTCATTACCACTCACTACAATAGTCCAGGCATCATATTCAAATGCCCGGGAAATATAGGAAAATATGTTAAGTAGTTATTCATAGTGCCCCAAATATACTCAGGCAATGTATAGAATGCTCATAATATTTACTGTAAGACTGTAACATACAATATTACCACAAGTTCTCTCACAATTTATTATATCAATATAGCTACCGTGGTTATAGGTACATGACAGGACATAGTCGGGGGAACAACTTCATGAACGTCTGACAGTGATTAAAATATTCGATATTAGAAAAACCTTTGTCCATTGTATGTGATATGTACGCCATATATAATCAATGGTAGTACGTAAGAATTAGGTATACGTTTCATAAAGATATTTGACTTCAGAGTACGTTAGATCGAACTACATCTCAATTTAGATCAAAATATGTCCGGTCGATAGATACCTGCACTCGTATAAGTCTTCAAACACGCGTTCTACAAATGAAGTAAAAAAAAAAATCACCCGGAACAGCTCATCGTCATATCGATAGTTAGATTTGAAAATACTAGTGCAAACGCTGTATTATTACACGACCTGTATGACAATTAATAATATAGTATATACCTTAGACTACCGTCGAGTGACGACAACAACGCCAACGCGTTTTCGGACGACTTACTGCAAGAAGAGTAATGAAAAAAAAAACTATTTAATACGAAACTAGTGGTCGTGAAGTGTGCTTGTGCGAGCTCGACAGACGAATAACATTAAATGTAAAAAACAAAACGGACATAATATTCGTCGTACAGTCTCCAGTTGGATACGACGAGTACTATATAGGTAAACGTATAGGTTAGGTTAGGTTACCTATATACCTGTACGCAACTACTGGCGGCTGTGTGTATAATAATATTATTATGTGTACGACGCGCCTCTTACGGCTGCTACGATACACGTATATTATATACATATATATTGCTCATCGGATTTACCATTTTATTGTTTTTATTTCGGTGGGATAATTTTATTCTCTCCACGCTCCACTAGTAAATCGTGTCGGTTCAAGAGGTTTCGAATACGTATATATTATATTATGTACCAGAGACGGAGAAACGCAAACATTTAAAACGAGACGGATATACGTTATATTTTATTATATTATTATTATTATTATTATGCGAGTGTGCGCAGTAACGGCGCATTAAAAAAAACGGAATGTCCCGAGCACTCGAACCCATTCCACTCAAAAACCCATTGATCGCGCGTCGTCGGGAATCGAACCTGTCCGTCAATGACTTACTGGGCACCGTGGATTCCGTGGGAATGCACCACATTATTACACCGAACCCATTATAATAATTCGCCATCGTGTGTGTATAGTATTATAGGTACCCATAGTACATATTACATACATTTTACACCGTAAGCCGCGCGGACGTATAATACCCGTAGCTCATTGTGACGATCCCAATTTATATCTGCGGCAGCTTTCCTCCGCCGCCGCTGCAGCGGTGCACACACAATATTATCGTCGTTATTGTCGTTCTATTAAATTACATGCAATGCGAATAGGTTTATAGCAACAGGTCCGTGGTTTCTGCAGTTGTCCCGAAAAGTCTTTCGAGGGTCGCGACGACCGGTTTTCGTGTCCAGACGATTTGGACAAATTTTACATCTGCAGAAAACAAAATATACAAACGACATTATAGATGACGTCCTGTAATACAATAGATTCATAATATTATATTGTTATCGTCATATCATCGGAGTAGAAAGCTGAGGTATTCGATATTGGCGAATTTCTTGTACGAATTTCTTTGTTGTGTTTGACTCCGTCTTGCAATGCATTTCCAAAACCACATATGGAAATCGTATTTAAATCGTAAAGACCCAATAGACATCTAACCTACATAAGTAATAACAGATATGTAAGCTCCTAAGAGTATCTTAAGGTAATTGAGTCGAACGCCTCATTTGTAGACATCATATGCGTGTATGTACCCACGTCAAAACTACAAAAACAAAAAAAAAAAAGAATACAAAAATATGGCAGAACCACAAACAAAAAAAAAGCAGTACAATAATTATTGTGCTTGATATTTAACAACACTTTTAAACGTTAGAACATACAAAATATATAATTTGGCTTTTGAATTTGAAACTGTTAAGAATAATATAATATTTTATTGATTTTTTATTCAACCCTGGAGGCAGACAGATATTAATAACTTACTTATTTGTCCATTTTAAGAGCTTAGTGTACTATTACAGTTTGATTATTGTACAATGCTATATTTGCTTATTATTTATATACATTATATATATATATATAGCTAACATTTCTGGGTCTCCACAAAGCCCATATAATAAGGAAAAAATTATTTTAAAATTAAAAAATCTGAAAACTGTTCAGTAAAAACCCATCATAATTTATAATGTATTATCATATTTTATTATGGTTATAATTTACAGCTACAAAATGTCTTCAAATCTGAATTCGCATTCAAAAAACTGTATGTAGGAACGCGATGTATGAAAAAATTCTGATTTTAGAAATGCAGTATTAATTCCTTATTGATCTGTAGGAAGGTAAAAAATCATTGTTTAACCATTACGAATTGAACATATAATTATAATCCACAATCGTTCTATTTTATATTAATTATCAATGCGTCGTTAATCATTAATTGAATTTATGTAAATGATATATTTATGTTGACTATTAAAATGCATCATAAATTGTATGACGCAATATGTTATTTTCCATATTTCCTAATATCAAATCGTGTGAATCATAGTATAATATTAGAATAAAAATACTTTGTTTTAAATCCACAATAAAACGTATATAATATGTATAATATTATGTCTCATGGTCGTTTCACACGAAAATAATCGCTCGTCATATTGGATAGGTGAGAAATGAGAAAGCGAATTTGTGTTGAAAATAAAAATTTTTCAAATCCATCTAACTAAGTAGTTATAGGTACTGCAGCTCGCCGGGTTATAAAGCGTTGTTATAATATTAAAGGCTTTATATTATATAGTGTTCAGTTCACAACGTTTCATAAAGATTCTATTACGCAATAATATGTTTTCATACAGTATTAAATATTTACTGCCCTCTCCATTCGTAGACGAGACTACCGAAAATATTACACGTCCTCACCCAAATAAATTTGAGCAATAAATATTTCATTTACGTTGACCCTACCAACATTTATTTTAAGATTTCAGTGCCTTTGATGGACATTTTAGACATCTATCTAAAATAAAATAATATACTTGTTTAAATTGTCAGTAAAAATAAACTAATAAAGTAATTAACGATTACAAAAATATTACAATATAGGTAGTGTAATCTACCGTGCATATAATACTCATTCTTCTAAGCTGTATTAGGTATAACTATGATTACGTATATTTTTGATTATATAATATGATGTTAAGTATTATTATTATTTTTATTATTTATTTAAACGCCAAACGGCAATTTTCAAGAATACAATTTACTATAGGCTAATACAAAAACAAGATAACAGTTGTTAATAATTATCTAACACGGTAATACAGATAACTTAAAAGAACACTACTAACATTTAGAACAAAAAAAAGCATGATAACCTTAAATTCCAAAATTGACAGTTAGATACTTTAGGTTTATAATTTATATTTATTGGGTTACGTGACTATATATTTAAAGAACGTATAGCACATGGTATACGCGCTGGATGATTATAACCATAGGACGATGAATGGAAAGGGATATGGAAAGGGATGTAAATAATTTAAATGACAAAACATAAACTCCTTACGAGTAGAAAGAGAAAAAGAGTCGAATGGCTCTATAGAAAAATTATCGTCATTATATAATATGTATATTTTGTACCTATTATAAAAGAATAATATCACTGATATCAATATTAAAAAAATCCTGATACAATATGTTACGTAATACTAAACTGCATCCGTGTACCCATGGGTATTTTCGTGGGCAAATTTCACGAAGAGTGTTCATTGTAATTGTAAAATCAGTCTTGTGTGTATTAATAAAATATTAATTAACCGTATACAATTTTAATAAGTAATTCGATTAAAAATGGACGTACCCGAACATATTATATTATATTATAATGCATAATAATATGATGATTTCGCACTTCCGGCCAGCACGCACAATGGCACAATGATTGATAGTAGAGCGAACTTGCGATATTATTTACTATATAGTTATCATGTATTATACAAAGTGATACATATTTCAACTGTCTACATAAGTCTAAACTCTTAAAAAAAAAAAATATTTTACATAGTTTGATGTCATTGCAAAAAAAAATATTTTTAAAAATTTTACTTTTTTAAAAGATAACATACATTTTTCTATTCCGAAGTAAAATATTTCCAATTTCAAACGATTATTTTATATAAGTATTTAGTTATAATTTGTTTTAGAGGTATTTTAAGTTTAGATAAACAAAGAAAAGTGGACCACAAAATGTTGGTCTACTTTAAATATTTAAAAGTTATAAGTTATATGTGTTATAAGTAATCGTTCGAAGTTCGATTTTCATGCATTTATGTAAGTATGTACTTCGAAAAATATTCTACTTTTAAATATAAAATTAAAAATGAATGTTATCTTTTAAAAAAGTAAAAATTTTAAAAATAATAAAAAAAATGTTTGCGATGACAACACTACATCAAATTAATAAAAAATGGTTTTAAAAAACTTTTCGAAATAATAAATATAGACACTTAAATGGACCACCTTGTATACGTATGTATATGTCGAATACTTGACGTACCTACCTATAATCAACGAAATACTTTTCGCAGACACGTGTTGTATTAATGATACTGCTCTTGTAATATATAGGTAATACAATAGGTTATAGGCATTCGTGTAATCGTGTGTTGCAGCTATAGGTACACTAAATTAGTAAATTCACTAAAAACATCGTAATTTCTTTGTTTCTGAATCTCATCGATGAGCATTAACATAATGTTAACTATTACAATGATAATATTACACTATACTAGTTAATACTATTAAGTTAATATTATTATATTGCTCCAAGTACCTAATATAATATATATTATACAACATTACAATGTACAATATACATAGGTATTACATATTATTATGTACATGATATTATAACATATTGTTATATACATTTTGCATTAGTGTAAATATCAAACATTTTATGTGTTATGAAATATTCCAACGGCAATAAAAGAATAGAGGAATTAATTATTTACCTCTCACATGTGACAAATAATAGGAATATAGTATAGTAGGACACATCCATCTAACTCAATCCTACCTTATCAGCATGAAATCGGCACCAATTTATACATGTAAAAAAAACCTTTCAATCAAACACACTATATGTGCCTATTACTACAGTGATCAAGTCAAAAATAAACTTAACTCAAACACTGTAAAAGCTGTAAAAATTGTCATTAGATAAATGATTTTATAACTAACCATGTAATCTGTCCAGATTGAACATACTGCCTCAAATCATGGATAGATGCCAAAATCTCCAATCTGAAAATAACAGGTTGGTTCATTAATTTCAAATAATACCCTAAGAAAAATAATAAATTCCACCGTATACCTATATCTAATCACACCCTATTAATATTGTTTTGTATAAAAAACTATTCAGAACAATTCGTATGCATTTAATAAGTTACACATTTGTTGGTATGTCTGTATAATATCTCATGTGAATGCACGACAACAGTGTGACAGTTATAAACAGAAGTGACGATGGACACTCTGCACACACGTGCGATGCGCAGCACATTGGATATCGTCAACCAAAACCCACCGATGAAATAGTGAGGTTAATATTTTTATATAGCTTATGGTGGACGAATATATAAATTAATATACATAATACTATACAAAAATGAATTCTAAACGTTATCATCATTGGATTAGGTTGGTGTTTCGTCAATACACTGTAATCTCTACAAAAGAGAAACATTGACATTTTTTTAAACATTTGTTTATCCAAAACATTATATTATGCTTACTGTGCATGATCCTTGTATAGATTGTATATATTTTTTCTTTTCAAACCCAAAATATGATAATAATATGTGCCAAAAATTATACAAACAATCGTACCAAAATATCAAAAAAATGTATGTTTTGAATCTTATAATACCGTGTAAGGTACATACAAAAACAAAAATACACCGAAAAAATTCAACGGAAATATTAATAAATACCGGGGAAATTTATGCTCACTTTTACCGTACTTAGTTATTCGCATATAAAAGAAATATAATTACAAAACAAAACGCATCCGTAGGTAACAAAATTGTATACTGATTTAACTGTTGGTTTGATGAATCACATTTATCACTGATATCTGAACAATAGACAGTTAACCAAGAGAAAAAAAAATCGTGAATGATCAGCCACCTTTTTGTGTCACCGGCATCACTTTTCGGTTTTTTTAATATTATAAATTTATAACTATATACGCCGTGAACTTCGCAGAGCGAGCGTACTTCTAGGTGTATATATTATTACAACGCGTGATAAGTGGTGATCGTGAACACTGGACGCTTCGGGCATAATGGACGCGATATCATATTATGTTATTAAATGTTATTTATATAATTATTACATTATAACAGTTCGAGATTTCTAGAAAACAATTTTGTAGTTTTTTTATTTACCTCGATCGTACGATTCTCCTTCTCTGAACGTTCGCCGTAGCTAATTAATATAATATTACTAAAAAATAAATATACCTACGACTTTTATAGCGGAAAGGACCTTCGAAAACCAAAGGAAAAACGAATATGATTTACAAGACACAATATATTGTAACATGAAGCTGACGACTATACGGTTTTTGACTATTATAGTCGTGTAATAATATTGTTTGGTTGGAAAAATCTCGAATTTGACGATCCCAACGGGACGTTGTCGTGTTATACATGCGTATATATTATTATACGGATGGAGATTTCAGCTGGTTCATTCCACGTACAAGGGTACATGTACTGCGTTTAATCGATCGGTATATTTTGATATATTATTATTTCAATCCTGCGGAAAAAATACACGCGACTATACAACAGCGGTATAATAGTACAATAACCATCCCCCGCTGCGGCAGCCGTTTCAGAAAGTATATAGTTTTTTGAGAGCTTTTCACCCACCCGATTCTGTGCTACCACAATAATAATATTAATAATATCATAATAATAATAATGTCACATTGTACGTATCGTGAGCACGAGCTCTATAGGTCACTTGTTTGATAGGTAATGACAATAATAGTGCAGCCACCGTGTTTACATATTATATAAAGGCGATTCGCCGAAATTGGCGTTTTTTTAGTGCAACAGAATAGACTTTAATCGCTTTTTTTTTATCAAAACCATCGCATTAAGTGTTTCTCCCTTATCCAAAGTATTTTTCTCAAACGTTCATGGAGCTCGCAAACGGGTTTTCACATTACCACTACATACGTAGGTATAATAATAATGAGTAGCCTGCTGTTTGACCGTACAGACGATTTTGTGTTACTGATTATTACGAGTGTGTGTACTTTTTATAAACGATTTTTCGTCCATCTCGCGCAGTGCCTAATCATATTATATCATCTAAAACAAAAACAAAAAACATTCGAGTCTTCATATTTTCACTCTGGAGATTATAATATACGAAGATGTGTGAACATTAGTTTTACAATACTATTGACCTTCCCGAGTTCTAAGGAGTATGTTTTTGTAAATTACCTACAAACGTGTAAACATAATAATATATATATAGATAACTGTATACAACAAGAATATGTGCGTAACCATCACACACACACACATGCATACACAAATCACCTCACCGTTGAAGTTCTTAAATTTTACTACAATATCGTTTCGATTCAAACCGAAACCGAATGGTAGCGGCGGCGTAATATACCTACATAGTACATATATAGGTACACATTATTTGGCCAAACAGTTTATATAAACTTTTCTCGTAAAAAAAATGGAAAATACTTATATCCATTATTCCTAAGGCTATTATATACGTATTATATCGACGACGAGGTGATAAAAAACAATATAATATAATAGTATATTTTAAATGTATATGATAATATTAGCTACGAAATGGTAATTTTTCAAATCGAGTTTATTTAATTTTACCCGGTTCGTTAATCTCACGTTTGGTGGGATATATATAATGTTATCATACATAAAAAATAATAATAACTACCTAATACGCGCGTATTTTATGTTATGGTCATATACATTTTAATTAATAGTCGCAACGGTGTATATTTATAGACAAGTCGTGCGTGTAATAATTCGATACAAAAGCATACGTCCGTATTGATGGCGTAACTACATATTTATAAATTCAATAATCTGTTTCCACAAAATATATAAGAGGAAATTTGTATCGTAAAAAAATAATAATAAATAAGCAACTAGCGGGTTCCTCAGAGATGCTAAAAAAAAATAATAATAATAATGGCCGGTTTTCGGATGGTGAGGTCCGTAGAACTTTTTACGAAACCGCCAAAGTCGATTTTATGAGAAAATAATAACATAACTTATGACCGCTTTTCATAATATAATATAAGTACTACGGTAGCACTATCACAATCTTAATCTACACATCATATTAACATATTACAGTATATATACCTTACTCACAATACCCAGGGTTTGTGCTGGGTATTACGACTTAAAAGTCACGTCATCTCCAATTCGCGTGAATGTTATTACGACTTATTATACTTTATTATTATAATTTGCAGAAAATCGCTTTTTTTGATAGTGTTTGACTCGTTTCTTTACTGAAAACGCCTGCAAAATACCTGTTTGTATTTTTTATTATTATTATTATTATTAGGTACTTACTATCAGGTATATTATTGAATCTCGCCCTCGAAACTACTGCCACAATATATAGGACCTACGATTATCGACGTGAATAGGAAACTTGACCTAACCTTGAATATGATTAAATTTAGTCATCAAAATTATTATGACAATTTACTTTTGTAATTTTATGAATTTACGTTAACACAAAATAATATTTATATTTTGACACATCGATGGAATTGCGTGGACAGAAAGATGCGGCGACAGGACGATATGGCGAAGTACCTATTTGTCAAACTTCACCATTAGAGCCTAAAAACTTTCGGCCTACAGCCCTGCGAATGTTAGTACGTATCCTATTTACGCTAATGACGTAGTTATCCACTTAAATACTTAATATTATGGTGAACTCGGGTTTTTCGTACGTTCAATTAACCAATAGCATTAATCATTTTATACGGATGCGACGATTAGTTTTTTTCTCGCAAAGACACAGAAAATATCTACTCCTAGCATCTATTACATTACCTATGTAAGTGAGCAATCTATTATACGTATAAGATAATAATATTTAACTATGTAAACACGGTAATATTTTATTATATCGTCGTACAACACTATGTAAAATGTAGTGTAATATAAATGCTCAAGGCGAAGAAGACGTCATACGTTGATTTTAATAATAATAATAATATTACGGTCCATAACGGTAGGTACCTATATAGGTAAACTCACGCAGACAACCAAGCCCGTTGCGGGGGGGGGAGGTGGAGGTTCCGAGGAGTCTTGTTCCGCGATAAATAATGAGTTGTGACCGCCGCCGCCGAATAATATATTATTATAATATAATACTGTGGCGTGTGTGTCGTCGGAAGCGCTCGCACTCGCGTTAGATGTGTTTAAACGTACCGTGGACAATTAATATAGTGATAATAATATTATATTCGTATCGGTGAAACGTCTTTTTGACGCGGCTACGCAAGAACTGTGTAGGTATATACCACAAGTGGTACCCATGTTCACACGACGCCGACCAATCGTATAATATGCAGCTGGGAAACGTTTTCAAACAGACATCACCGAACACACAAAATACGTTCCTCTATAAACCGGCGCACATAATGCAGTAATGAGTATTTATTTTATATGCTCTTCGCAACCGGTTCGGAGCATATTCGTCTAAACATAAATACGTGTATAGAGAGATTGGTACTCGTAATGAAGTTATGACACTTTAATTACTGACCGGGACATCGCGCGTCTACAGGGGAGACCTTCGGTATAGGTATATATATACCTATACGTACATGAATGTTGTACATATTATATATATTATAGTATAGCAGTGTTGTACCTCCCAATCATCATATCGCGGTTCAAGGGCACCGTAGAGCGATTTCACGGTCCCGATGTCGGATTTGTCGATACCACGACCATGTTTATATCCCGTTCGGTCACAAATCACTATAGTGTACCTACCTAAAATTTTATATTAAAATATTGTTTGATATTAGTATTATGTTATAATTTATAATAATAGTATATAATATTTTTAAGACGTTTGTTTTAAGAGGTAATTCCTGCGACATACCCGTGACGGTCACAAACGCTAGTTCATGTTTATTTTTTTCACAATTATTTATTTACTTGCGTTCCACGATTTCGTTTGAAGGCGGCACATGGTTTGATATGATTTTTATCGAATGAGTATTTAAAATGAAGGATTTATCTCATATTTCATCCTGTCCATGTATATATATATATATGGTTACATAACGCGATTCTGGTATCAATTGGTCAGCATACGTTTTGTATTTGAAGATATAAGTGCTTATAATATCATATAGGTAGAATACACCGAACACCTATGTATCGCGTAATTACGCGAACACTGCAGTCTGCAATTTGTTCACGTTTTGCTCATCTTACAATATATTATATAATATTATTGTAATAATAATATATAATTTGTTTTAAAAGTAGAACCCTATAAGCATTATAAATTTAAAATACAGTTATCGCCTATCGGTGATAATTTGAACGTGCATGATTTTTAAAGAACGTCTATACGGCGCAAATATCGAGATGACTGTGCGATATTATTTTTTGTCCCACTCGTAGAATTTCTATGTTATCGTCTTTCTTTAAAATATATTATATATGTTTAT
>PVMI01030711.1:0-10681 GCA_008528875.1 Aulacorthum solani
GCGTACACTCGCAGAGTGATCCGCTTACAACATTATGGCTACTCTAAAATGTCGAAATAATTAGGGTTTTGAAAATAACGTTATTTCGCAGAATTTGCAGTTTGAAATATTTGAAACACTATAGAGTTTTTACACAACAAACATTATTAGGTATTTATTAATATTTTAAAATGATGGTTTTGATACAACCTATACCTGTAATATTATGCTTGATGATAATTTCATAATCAGAAGTAGAATACTTTTCTAAAACTTTTGATGGACCTAAACTTGTGAGATTTCGCATATCAAATAATTCATTTTTTTATTAAAAAGCATCTTGAGTTTGGAAAGTGGCAACGAGGGGTACCTACCTATAGCACAAAAGTTGTCGGTTAAAAAATATATTTAAAAAAACGTGTTGTTATAAATATTTCAATTCTATATAGATATCCACAGACAATTAAAATTTTTTTTTAATCACTGACTCGGAAAATGGACGTGGCCGGTTAAATGGATCACTCCGTATAATACACGTCGTTATCCACTTGCAGAGCTTGTCAGTTATAGTATTGTTAGTGTTTGTGTGTGTTTTTACGAGTGTGTTGCATCAATTGCGCGTACGACGAGTGGCGGCGACGTACAATGTAAATCGACTGCAACTGAGATCTGCTCATATCAGGAATTGTCCGGTCGGATTATGTAGGTCATGTGAATATCAAATGGTGAACGTGCAACGATAATAATAATATCAACAATATAATAATAATAATAATGTGTAAAAGCTCAAAAATAGACGTAGATGCAGGTTGTTTTTGAAGTTAGAATCACATTTTTTTTTACATAATATTATCATTATTATTATTATCATCATCGATGTGATAGCCCGATCTAACACGCATGTACCTCTATATTGTGACCTGTTGCGAATCGAACACGATGTACGAAAATCGTACGAAAACCATAGAGGTACTCCTACTTAAAGAAACGAAATAAACAGTATAATAACAATAATATCAAACAATATAATATATTATAGGTCATTGACTATAGGTACGTGCTGCGTGATATTGGTCATTAATCATATAATTACGTTTTATAACACGTTAATGTCGACTGGCGTGTGTGTGTGCAGTACAAGTTGTTCTGTGCTATCGAGTCCCTATGTGCGTTTTATATTTTTATATACCTACCCACTGCAGGAATGATATATTATTTTCCAAGCCCCGCGGCGACGGTGCTGTACGGCAAAATGGTCTTCCGACTATAACTACTGCTGTGATGATAATAATATTATTATTTGACGTTTGTCCGGGCGCAATGCATGGTGAATGAACCTATAGGCACACGCGTAATACGCAATACCTACCTGCGCACTACTCTTAACAGTTACACGAACACGCACACACACGCACATTATATCCATTATATGTTATACAGGTATGGTAGTTATAACCGTAAACCGTTAAGTACTGCAATTATTGCAAGTTAGGAGCATGCGTTGGGTGGTGCTGAGGAGTCGATATACTACGCTGTAATATATACATGAGGTTTAGGCTCTATGTATGGGTGTGTGTGTGTGTGTGTGTGTACAGTGTACCTTGACCAGGGAGATTTTAGGCGTTTAACCCCCCCATTGAAATTTTCCCCTAATTAATTTATTATTTATACACTAAAACTGTAAAATACTTGGTTTGATTTATACTTGACCCACCTCCCCCCACACTACACACAAATTCTACGCCACTGGGTGCAGTGTGTGAGCGTACTAATTTTCAAGTGCAACATTAATATATTGAAAACCATTTGTACATTTTCTCTGGTGTCTAAGATGACGGTCATATCGTTACTACTATAGATGCTCGTTAGCAAAACAATTTTCACGGAACATTCGAAATGACTCAACTACATTAGTGCGAAATGTGAAAACACGCTGTGTTAGTCATATACACGAATTAAGATAAACTACTTTAGTATTATCGTGGTCATGGGTAACTCTAAAGAAATCTAATTAAAAACAAATACTTTTTGTACTCAGGTCAAATGATTTGAGTGCAACCGTGTATTATAGTATCAAGGTGGGTATTTAGACAAAAGCATATTTACATATTCGGTGAATATTTGGTCGAGTAGTTTGTGAAGATGGAGGAGGAGATGGAAAATTTTACCTATTAAAAAAGTTAAGCAGATTTCAACCTTCTGCCTATGTTTTGCCTCCAGATATAAATAAATAATAGCTAATAAGTGATGCTTATAATATTACGTTTGTTTTAATGTGAAAACTTCTTAATGTTACAAGACGTATTGTAGATGGACTAAACCTTATGGGGAAACACCCTGAGGGGACTTAGAATCCCTTAAGTCTCCTTAATATCCAACTATATGAAATATACCATTCCGCATTGAGTCATTGACTTTCAAAGCTTACACGATTTGGAATTTTTGCATTAATTGAATGTGCGCACCTTTCTCACTAATAATTAATAATAAATTAACAATTCCATTAATATTATCGTTTTCAAAGTTAAATAAATAAAATATAATTTATCAGTAATATAATCATATCAAATAATATGTACAGACTACGGTCACTGCTAACTACAGATGTACACAATTACGTTTATTGACCTACTTATTATGTTTTCAAATGTTAAAATTCATTATTTGTGAAATATAGGTACTGTGATAAACAGTATACATTTCTCTGATAACCTTTGAATGTTTTTAAAAATAATCTTTTGAACAATTCCTATGCATTAAAATTATTAAAATTAAAAAGAGTGTTTCTTCAAATTACATATTAGCAACACGTTATTTGCAAGATTGTTCCGTATATTGTTATTATATATTATAAAGCACACTTTTTGGCAAGACAAAATAAATTAAAAGTTATTAAACTTACAAGTTAACTTCAGTGAGATATTTGATGTATTTAAAAATAATAATACCTAAAGTTAATATTTACAAAAAAATAATTATATAAAAGTATACTTTAGTAGTTAATAAACGCATATTTAAGTGGTACTGTAATTTCTAATCAGACTCGATTTTAAAACCAAAACATTTAATTCGTAATTCTAAATGCCTTTACAGTGAAAATTTAAAATTAATTTAATTTATCAACATACTATTAAGCTTAATGATAACAAAAATGAGCAATTTTAAAATAAATATGAATACAATATAATTGTTAATAAAATAAAATAACGTACGTGGTACTCCACATGGTAATTAAATATACTGACCACTATCACTCTAAAATAATTAAATTCTTGCAATTATATTTTTTTTTCAAGTAGATTTATTTAAATTTATAGAACCGCCCTTCAAAAACCCTATCAATAGAGGAATTAAATTTAGGTACACAGTACACACTTTATATATAATCACATACTGCCAGTTTACTATTTTAATTTATAACATATATATAAATGTTACGGTTGAACGTGAAAAAATGATCGAAAAACCTGTTTCCAATGAAAATGTTTTTTTTAACTGGTCGACTGTAAGGATTTAAATACCTATGAGTACGATTTTTAATTTTTAATTTTAATATTTTATTTAAATGTCTTGCAAAAATTTTAATAATATTTTTAATTATAGTTTGTAAATTGTGTTTTTTTAAATGCATGTATAATTTTAAAATGATTTAAATATTTATAACCAACTTTTATATTTATTATTGTAAAAATAAGGTTGGGTATTTATCAGTAAACCTCAGTGAATCCTATGCATTATATTTCTGTCTAACTATGTATTTGCCTTGACGCAAACCAGGGTGGAGAATCGAGCCAAATTATGACGTCAATTGTAAACAGTTTATTGAAATATATTATTAAAATAAGAATAGTAATAATGTACTGACATTGAATTTGACCCTTTTTTTTGAACAACATTAATAAGTAACCTATTAGCGTCTAAATACAATAGGTAATTTAGTGCAGGTAACACCGGCTACAACGTTCACAATATTTATTTATAATTAGTGGAGTATTAAGAGTAATTATAATATGATCATATATCGCTCTTCAATAATTATAATTTCTGTTTGAATTTGCTATGGATTGCTATGGACCACGGATTATAATATTGCTCCTACAGTTCCACGAAAATGCTCTTAAAACTGATTTAATGCTCTAATAATTGCAGAATGGAGCCATAAAAATGATACACCTACCTACGTAATGTAAAATATTTATTCATATTAAAAAAATGTGTTTTATTAATTTAATTAAATAATGCACCTATTGTTTGCATTCTATATTTTTCAAAAGTTGCATGCTGATAATAATAGGTAATTCTTTGATCTGTTATTAAATTTCGTTGTAAAAAGTAACAGTTGGAGAAAGAGTGTTCCATAGCAAGTATATCGTATATGTTTTTTCATTCAAATCAACTCCTATAGAGTACCTAACCTATATAGATACACTGTACTTTATAATACGTTCAACAATCATCTAGCTCAGTGGCCTCAAATTCAAATTACCAACAATATAATACAACATATAGTGTCAAAAATTCACTGGTAAAACAGTTTTTTTTCACTCATCTTTTTACTAAATCCAAAATAAACAAAATAAATGAAGACAACATTTATTTGTTCTATCAATTATAATTATTATAAAATATCTATATGATAAATACTAGCTGGCATTACAGAGATGTAAACATTGATTTTTTCTTAAATGTTTCTTGCGGGCTTCACTGAAAGAGTTTGTTGGCCACATGTTTGAGACCACTGGTCTAGAATCTAAAATCTAGACATGAAATGCTGCAACTGCCAATGTTATCTTTATCACTTTTAAAAAACGGTTTCTCATACTCGTCCTCCATTGGTCTCTTGATAACCACGTATTCTATTCTTATAACGGCTACATAGCTAGGCCATATCTCTTGATTTATTAATTTCTCTCGTTTTAATTGACTTTAAATCACCCTTCCTTCCCTCACGGCCCCGCCAATGAAAATGCTGTCAAACATCAATGTATTTTGAAGTATTATATTTATTATTATTTTAATTAGCAATACAGCAATAAATCATTAAACTATGATTCTGCGCATAGAGTTTTTAATAATACCTACGCTATTATAGTATAATTTATTGTGATGTTGACTATTTTCAACAAAAAATGTTACGACCTCTTAAAACAAATGATGAGTTTACATATTATTTTTAATTTATTGTGTATACAATTTATAAGATACAAAGATAACCTTATTGTATCAAAATTCCAATTAAATTTTCCAAAATTACAAATTGTATTAATAAAAATTAAGTAATAGGTGCAACTATTTTATGACAAAAAAAAAAAATTACTGTTATTAAAATGTAAAAAGTTATTAAGACAATAATATTGTAAACTCTGATTTTTGATTTTGTCGTGTAATTATATTAAAACCTACAAACTAAGTTATGTTAAAATATAATTTTTTCTAAATTGAAAATGTTATAAAATAAATGAAATATTTTTCAAAAACACACTGTAGTTACTTACACAAATACACAATTAATAGTTTATCAAGACTTCGAAGTTTTCTGATTATTATTCTATGATTTACAAGTTATCAATAAAGTTATCAGAATAATTATGGACTAAATCTTAAAGAAAACATCGCCACTGTTTATCCATTATCATCAGTTCATACATTTTGATACATGAAGATGACCTAGCAAATATTTTTCATGTTTACTAGGAAGGTATTATTTTTTTTAAACGCAAAACAATTGATATTAAAATCTTAAATATTTGACCACTCGTCTGTGCTAGTTATAATATTTTAAATACTTAAAAAAAATGTTTTCCTTGTGACCACGCAGAAAAATCGTAGTTAATATAATAATATAAATTATAGGTACACACATTAATTTTCAACTATACTGTTATAAACATCGCAACTGAATTTTAATAGGTACTTATTTGAATATTCTCTGACTACAAACATTGATTCAATAAAATGCATGCATTAAGTTTTTCTGAATGCCAATAAATGAATAACTATTCTTCTAGTAAGTACCTGTACCTATGTCAATTAAATATAACCATAATAGTTAAATAATTATATGTATATTACTTTAAAAATTGGATGTGTTGCATGAAATGTGTAAATACAGTGAATAGAGAGTAATATTAATATACGCAGTATGGTTTTTTAATTCTTTAGTATAATTTGAAAGAACGATTAAGAATGTTGAATTTTAAATACGAGTAAGAAATTAAAAGATTAAAGTTCAATAAAATAATCATTCGACACGATGTTTGGGTCGAATGTCTGGTGCAATGACTCTAAAAATATAATATTTATTTTAAAATTATCTGTTGAGTAGGTAAGTATAAAAGGATCAATGAGTTATAAATATTTTATAATATTATATAGATATGTTTTTGACTTTAAGTACCTATCTATAATTTAGTTATTTAAAACAATATAGTTATTTTATACATTTATTTATAGCTTTAATACTATGTACAATATTTTGTTAAAATATGTAAAAATATGTTATTGTTTGCAATAAAGTTATTATTATTATTATTATTATTATAAAACCTTTTCCAATACTTTTAGAGACAATTTGAATAAACTATATAGACATACGTATAGTATATATGAAAAAAAAAAGTTTACAATATTGTAGCTACATCTTTAGTGCAACCCGTAAAATATTTTATAAAAGAACTTAAATACAGAATACGAAATATATAAAATAAGCATTTAATAACTAGTTTTCAATTTCAAACCATTTGATTTTTTTTTCTGTTGAATACTTGTTAACATTGAAATTTTTAATATAGAATTATACGAAGACAGGAAGAATATATTAATGTAATGCAGGCAGGCTACCTACGCGATGTAGGTACTAGTTTTCAAGATCAACATTTTAATATATAAGATTAAATCGTATAAATTAATTAAATTCAAATTTGGATTACATTCGTATTATATACAAACTGAAATTTTACTTTTTTATTTTACTGAGTTATATTAGAACATAATGTGACGATATTCATAAAAATTGTAAAGAAAAGCTAAAAGAAAAAATACGAAATGACTAAATTTACCTGAATGATGAGTACCTAATTATTATACATTTCGACATTCAATCGATAATGTATTTCACTCCTGTCTCTTACTTTCCTGATGAACTTATGATTTTGTAAGTGCATAAATGCTGATTGAGTTGTTGGTGCCTACATACAGTTTTAAACAAAATATGAGTACTTTATAACCCGTTTATGTCCTAAATCTACAAATTTTTTTTTTTTTAAAACACAACCCATAGGTATATGTTTGCCAGTTAGTAGCATACACACAATTTTAGTTTGGTTAAGGTTTTACCTAAGATTACTCACATACCCGTTAGTGGATAGGTCCAATTTATCCTCATTTACATTATTTTTCGCTGAATAGTTTTTATATAATTGTTTAAAACAAATTATGGAGTTAGTCTCAAATGTTTAGTCTACGTCAAGAGTATTTAATCTGGTCAATGGTCATCTATTGAGTCGTAATAAACTTGGTAATAATCGATACTGGATGATACATGATACGACAATAATTATAACAGACGTTTATCAATGTTTTTATTCTAAAGAAAAAACTGAAACTATATGATTTTCGATGTCATTGGCATTTTACAAGTTATTTTATCTACTACGAGTATTAGTTATATGGGTAAGTAATATTTTGTTGAAGGGAAATTTTACTGTGGGAGGGTTTAGAACCTTAGAACCCTACCCCTACGTACGCTACTGGTCTTCTTCATTTTTACTAGGAACAATCAAGCATATAACATCATGATCTTTTATAAAACATAAATTATTAATAACAGACCATGGTTATATAATGTTTTTATCTGTCATTATTTTCTACAATAGTATAAATAATAATATTATTATACCTATATACCATGCTTATACTTGACATACCTATACTGGTATTATTTTTATGTTCGCGCGCTTGTGAATACAGCTAGACAGCACTTCAATCAACATGCTCCTTTCTTTTTAGTTATGAGTCAATAAACCGAGTTATAGTTTGAGCAATAAACCACGTTTAAGATCATACAAAACGTCCGACCGATTGACATCAAATCTGAGAGGTTTAGTCTAATTCGACGTTATATATGAGTTTATGACATATATTTTAAAAGGTTTTTTTTATTCCTAATAATATTAAGTATTATTGTAGCAATCAACGCGGGTATAGTACAAAAACAATTGTAATAACATAAAGTGTAAATTTTTTTTTTGTTTACACAAAAACCTACGATAGTGAACTTCAAAAAATTATGTCATCAAAAAAGCAACCTTGACGCTTGCCCGGTGAAACTGTCTCAAACGTATCGACAGTCAAGGATGCGCGTATAAACAATATACGTATAAACACACGAAATAAATATTATATTTTGAAACCCGTGTGAATATTATTATAATTATGTTATGTTATGTAGTCAGGTACCTCTATAAAGGTATATTTCCTACTCGCGAACGGCCGCTTTGGAGGTATAAGTTACGCAAAATCTTGGTTTACGGCTGAGGTGCAATTTCGTCGTCTTGGATAAAGAAGCCGGTGACCTCATTAGGACCAAGTGCCTATGCTGCCGGCGCGTGTTTAATATCCTGTAGCACAATAATATCCTGAGTCACAGGGGTCGTCAACCGCTATAAAATAAACACAATTTGTTGTTGTGTCCATCGAATTGATCGAATTAATCGCGACCGCAATGTTTACGGAAGAAAAAAATAAAACAGTAATCATCGTCAACGGGAAGACGGGAAAACAGAAAAGGCGCCGCCACATAATCAAAAATAAACACAATTTGTCGAACCCACGACCCACGTCGTATATAAATCGAATTAATCGAGATGGGGATGTTTACGAATCTATTGGTGAAAGAAAAAAATAAAGCAATAATCATCCCTTGGTATGAGAAAGTTCGGAAAACAGAATAGCGTGTTGTAGGTACGAGGTGTAAATGTATGAGTAATTATGTAATGTACAAGTAATGTATATGTTATAGGCCTGAGTACACTTATGTAACAGATGTTCTCACTATTTTTTTGATCATCCGCTCCTAAAAAAGTATACATACTAAAAAATGCATAAATAAAATGTACTCAAACAAAAAATTTAAATGCATTTAAATGGGATAATAATTCCAAATTCCAGCTGCTGTTAGATAGAAAAGACATTATGGGAAAGTCTTTTTGTCCCATTTTTTTGGGTTTCAACCTAAAAAAAATTCTAGTGTGATATAGTAGAATAAAGCCCTACAAGTCACACCTGTGCTCAATTCTATGGTTATAGTTAGGTATACCAAATCAGACATGGCGTGTATGTAGTATACAATATTAATATTTAATATGTGCATCATATTGCAGCATTATTGTTTCCCGAACGTAAACGTATTATGCTCCTACAAATTATACGTTATTCCTAAGACAATAGATAAAAATAACCTATACCTTCAATGTGATATCATCGAACGTATTGTGCGATCCTTGACACGGATGTTAGCAGGACCGAAAATATACGATTGACGAAACGTGTATGGGGTGTCCTTTTTATCACTATTATAATATAATATGTTTGAACGTCTGCAGCGATAGGTATACGCTTATTGTCACAAAGTTTTTATGTTTGATACCTTTAGGTAATATTAGATAGTTCGATAAATATGCTTGCTTTTTTATTTTAGGGAACTCGTGGATAAACAACGTTGATTACTATCTAACGGTCATATTATAGTCATAAATATTATAACAATATTAATGGGAATAGATCACAAGTAGGTAGTTAATCTTCTTTTGTGATACAATTTATTTTTTATTTTCAATTCCTTTACTATGTATAATATCATAATTTATTACATTCTTGACTACATCTTAATATTGCTATAGTTGAAAAACATTTGAGGAAATAAAAATCCAAAACTGTCTGTCAAAAATTTATTTATTTATAAATACGTTTCAAATATCATTATAAAATGTTTTCTCCAGATTAAATAAAATATGCACAGTAACCTCATGCTAAATACCTATATAATATCATTATTGTAGGTACTTAAATGTGTTATTTATTATTATCATAAGTTAAAATATATTTAATTATGAAATATTATGATATTATTATTTTTTTTATAGTAAGTTATTATAAAACAAACAATAAGGCATTAAAAACACTTAGAAAATTGTTTAAATCATCTATGTAATTAGTTTTATTGTTATTTAATATGGATATATCACTTATTGCTTTGCTTTGTGAATCGATTAGTTAATAAGTTCTACTTATTAAAAATATTCACCAAAAGTCTGACAACTAAAGTATTTTCAAAGACCTAATTTCATTAGTAAAACTTAACACTTAATTTTATATCAGTAAATTTATCAATTTTGAAACTTTAATAATATGTATTCGTACATACATATTATTTTAAGAATTAATGATAACTTTATTTAAACGAAATTATACAAATCATAATATGAAACTCTGAAACCAAAATAAAAAAAATATTTGTTTAATGCCAACGCTGAATATTAACGTAGGAAAATACAAATAGTATGCTTGTATATTATAATATCCTACATTTAATTGGTTTTCGTGCGTAACGCGATAAAATAATTTACAACAGTGAGTAGAATATTAAAAATGTAAGTACATGTAGGTAAATCATACATTTTCTTATAACCATGTGTATTTTAAA
>PVMI01030721.1:1800-22033 GCA_008528875.1 Aulacorthum solani
CGCGTCATTAAAGGTTAATGTATATAAATTATTGGCTACTTCATTAAGATAGGTACCCATAAATGAACAAATAAATCATACAACTATAATAATTAGTAGGTATAAATCCTTATACGTGAAATACAAAAATGTAAATGTTATGAAAATTATTTATAAGACATATATGCTAGGTATATGCAAATTTTAATTATTAATTGATATAAAATATTACCTTTTTTTAAAACAATTTAGAATATTTTATCAGTAAGTGTTTTTGACTGTAAAAGTTAATTAATAATATTACTATGAATTGTCTATACTTCATGTATATAAGTGTGTATCTACAAGATATGAAAAACATTGTTAAGACTTAAATACAAATTAAATTTTATAGGTGAATATATCAGTAAGTATTTTTATCAGTAATAGTTAGGTTTAGTTATTTTATTTGGAATATGCTTATAGGCTAATAGAATGAATTTTAGGACAAATTTAATAACTGTATTTTAAACTAATATACAGTTAATGAGTTTTATTGTAGGTGGCAATATAACGTTTTAATGTCAGTGATGGGTATTCTATGGGTGGGAAATCCATCGATAAATCATAAATTTGTAATCAATGAATCAAATAATAATTCTACCTTCAAACAACGCGTATTTATAACAAAAAAGGTCTTTGAATAGTCTTTGAACTTTGATGCATGTACAAACTATAAATACAACTTAAATATAATACAACAATATTAATGTTTTGTTTCAAATTTTTTTAATTTTTTAGACGAATTTATTGGTGAGTTCTCTTTTTTTAAAAATTGTTAAAGCTAAAATAAACAATTAACTTCAAAATAATACTAAAAAACTAAAACTTAAAACTAAAAAATGAACTTTTGATTATAATTTATATTGGTAGAATAAAAAAATAAAATTTTTACAATAGTAAATAATATTATTTATAATGTTATGAAATCTACGATAAATTACTGGCATTATATATTTATATAATAGTTTATTACCTACTATACATATTAAATTACCTCAGGGATGATAGTTAACATTTTAATTGCATATGGAAAGTTTCATAACAATCTAATAAATACAATTGCATATTTTATATTGGAATTCTTGGTTTAACATTGTAGGTAAAATTGCCGGTATGTATTTCTATAAACATCTTAAATTATTCAAATTATGATTATCAAAAAATATCGAGGTTTTAAATATTAATATTGTATTTAAAATTTTAAGGAGACTTTTTCTGTAAGTTTTTTACTTTTAACATTATTAATAATTCTTATGTAGTGAGTTGTATACACTATATATGTTTGTTGTTTTGATGAAAAAATCATGTAGCTCAAGTTTGTCACATGTTAATTTTCGTGCAAGCTTATTCCGATAAATCTAACATGTCAATGTCTGATATGAGTTATGGTTATAAATTTAAGTTAAAAGTGCTAGTTTATTAAACATTTTATCTGGAAACAATATTTCATTTTTATTGACAAGTGCTATTGAAGAAAATGATCCACTACACTAGATTTAAATAAAACGTGAACAGTATACTACAAAAAAGTAAAAAACCAACCCATAATATATATTGCATAATTTATAATACCCATCATGGTATGTAGTTCACCTAATATTAATTGGTACAGTGCTAAATAGTAAATAGTAATACTAAAAACTTATCCAATAGAAACAAAATTATTACTGAAGTAAGGAGTGCATTTTCTAATGTAACTCCTTTTAACAAAGTTTAAATAATTAAAAAAATTTTGAAATTGAAAAATAATTGTAACTGTTAAATTTACTTCAATACTTTGTGAATGAAAATTACTTTAGAATTAATTTTAAATTCAAAATTTTCATGAATTCATAATTTATTATAACACTACATTTTGAAAGTATTTTTTAGTATAATAGTTAATATTAAATTCTGAAAAACATTCTGTTTTAAATTTGTATCATAATTACTAATAATTATGTAATATAACATCATTTTTTTATTAAGTTATTTATTTTTATTTTTATTTGTCTTGAATGAATGTGTGATTAAATTTTATTTACGAAATTGTAATCGCTGTAAAGTGAATGCACATTTTTTACCACATTGATTCTATCAAACGACTCCTGATAGTAGACAAGTTATACGCTTTTTTGTTTTAAAGAAGCATATTATTATGTTGTATAAAATATGATGATATAAGCGATTTTTGAAGTGTCTGCAAATTCTTATTTAAATAATAATGGTAATTTTCTAATTATTGTACTTGTATGCATAATTAATAATTAATCATGCTTCCTTAATTTTTATTTTGTAGCAAAATTTATTCGTAAGTATTTGTAGTTGTAGATTCGTTGTATATAATAGCGTGTGTATATTGTGTCTTATGATTAAAATGAAATGTAACAAGTAAGAATTATCGATATGATGTTTTAAATTTTTTTGCATTCTGTAGGGTCTTCAATTGGTAAGTATTTGTATGTTTTAGTAGTAGTATACAAGACATCGACCCTTAATCAAATTCACATAGCCCTTCAATAATTATCCTCCTCACTACCACCAAAAATAAACAAATGATAAATGCTTTTAATATACATACCTATTAGGTTATGTGATGAAGATTTATTTAGCAATAACATTTTTACCAGGAATATAGGAAAATTTAGGAAAATGTGTTGGTAGGACAACTATAGAGCAAGTTAAAGGTATACAGTGGTATCTTTGTTAGCACAATGAATTGCCATTTAGTTAACCATGGACCAGATGATCGGTTCACAACGTGCACTTTCTGTTAAGGCTTTTTACAAAAATATTCACGTTAGGTTAGGTTAATATATGATGGTATACAGTTAGACACCAATCTAAGGACATTAATTTCAGCTTAACAGTTTTTCGACATTTGGAATGTCTAATAATGCAATTTCTGTTTTTAATGAATCACTATTATAAATAGGAAATATTGTTTGTTTCTTTGAAAGTTATTTTAATTGTTTCCGTATTCTTGGAATTCTCAGTATTTATTTGTTTGATTTCTACATATACGGACTACGGAATTTATTACAATAGGTATTAGGTATGCGATATTGTGTATTTTTACAATTCAGAAGAAATATTTAAATATTTTAAAAGGTGTTTGTGCCAAAGAAAATAATGTCAAACCTATCAATTTCTTAATTATAATAATGACTTGTAAAATACAACATAAACAAGATTTTTAGGGGTCTTTTTATAAATCATCGTCTATAATATGTAAAAAAAAATAAATGATTTGGGGAATGAAAATATAATACATGCACAATGCACATATTTGGATATTTGGAAGCCTTTTTTCGTATTTAGTATAGATTAAATATTTTGTATACAATACATTAACAGTTGTATGGATGTTTTTCTGGATTGGTCTGTCTTACTCTTACATTATATAAATTTATTTTACAATATTAAATAGTAGATAGAGAAACGAAATTTAAAGAATAACAATCGTATCATTTTAAGTGCTAAATGTCATATACCTAAATATTTTTTTGTAAAACATTAATGCTGGTAATAATTGTACGGTTATTAATTTATACTTATTATATTATTATTTAAATGTTGTAGTGTCATTCATGAGTAAGTATTTCTATACATTTGTTTTGACATCACTCATTGCTTGATGCTTATTACTTATTAGGATTCAATATGTAACTATTTGGACGGATAATAATGATCTCTATGGGAAACATATTATGTCCAAATAAAATAAACAAGATTCCTATATTATGTTTACAGTTTATATAGAATAATAATTAATACATATTTTACAAATCTATAAAAAATATCTCGAAAATTATATTGCTAAAGCTTTATTTTAATTGTGTAGATAAATTTATTGGTAAGTTGTTCAATTTCATTAATTATGTACAAGGATGAATGAGTGTATATTATCTGATTAAGAGTCTAGTACTTATGCTATTTAAAAAAATATAGGATTTCTAGCCAATAGTTTATTTTAATAAATATTCGATTTGAAAATGTATAGGTAAAAATTAAAAACAACGTAAATAATTTTATGTTAAAATACGTTGGTAGTTTTAAATTTTCAACTAATGTACTACGTACAAGATACATGATTTAATAAACATTAAAACCATTTATATACACGTTTATATTAATATGCTGTATATTTTCATATGTGTTCATTGTGTAGGTGATTTTATTGGTAAGTGTTTTTGGATCTGTTTCAATTAAAAAAGTGGCAAATTAAATTATTATTATTTTAACCTTGTCTTGTTTTTTGATTGTGTGTCAATTTTAAATTATCATTTTAGTTTCTGTTATGTTAATTTATTTGGATAAACATTTTTTTTTTTTTAAAAATTGGATTATCTTATTATAGTTTTATTTTATGATAAACCAATTTCCAGGTATAATATTGTTCAATAAACACCAATAATTTTAGAATGATTTTCCATCTGTATTATACAAGTATAAAATAGTTTTTTAAACATTTGGACTGTACAGTTATTGAACTGATCGCTTACAAAGTGTACAGCCTTGCAAATCAGATTTATAATTATGTTTTTGATGGTTGAATTATAGAAATGTAGTGACATAGAGTACATATGCAATAACATTTTTTTTATAAAAAAAAAACACTAATGTACATAACTATTAACACAATATACTGTATTTTTTTAAACCCTATAGGAATAAAAGTCAGTAAGTTCTTTTTATATTATTATTGATTATATTAAGTATTTATAACTTATAAGAAACGACTAAAGTCAATAAAATTTCGAACTTCACTAAATATAGTTATATAATATATTCTATAATAGAATTATTATTTTTTTATTTTAAAATCTGATTCCTTTTTACACAATCAGTACAGTTTAAAGCACACCATATATTTTTTTAAATACTTATAAGTACTTATCGGTGTATAATTAAGTATACAATGTCGTATTATTGTTATTTAAGTTATAACAGAAGAGATTATGCGCTTTAACGTTATTTATTATTCCTTAATATCTTTGTTGTTCTCATGTAATGTAATGCTAAATTATAATTTTCTCGAGTGAAAACCAAGTTCAGAACATTTGCAAGACGTAATTTAAAGCTTTTTCAGTGAATTTTCTCTATTTTCGTACCGACGTTGGGTACATTTTTCCGGTTTTGCATAATACTTTATATTGACATACTAAAATAAAATATGATCACACGGCGTCATGGATAGGCTATTTAGCTACAATACTGTCGTATGAATGATATATTTTGGTAATAAACTGAATATGTAGTACGTATATAAATGACAAAACATTAAGTATAGATATAATAAGTAGTATTTTAAATATGACGAACAAATTAAATTTTAGTTCATTGTAAGAATTTATTTATTAGAAATATAATATAGTTGATATTTTTTATGTAGACTCAATTATTAAAAATAGTATATTTACTTATTTATTAATTTGTTTGTGTAGAGGGATATCTATGTAAGTATATTATATTGTAATAGGTTTACAGATGAGTGATGTTACATCAAAAACCGAGTGATTAAAATGTTATGTGATCACATGGTGAACTGCGGCCGAATATTTTAATTTTTTTTAAAGACATTTCATGAAATAAACATTTTAAAAATCAATTAGAAATAGTAGTATAAAGAAAGAAAGCGTGCTGTTGTTAATGTAGTTTTTCATGGATATTAGTTTATTTTAACTTGTGTGGAAATTTAGAGAAGAGAAAATAATGGATTACAGTAGGGCAAATGAGTGATTGTTTTGACAGATTTTTAGAAATTAAAAAGATTCAACCATATTTTATTTTTTAAAAAAATAATATTTTTGATGAAACTAGGGTAGCTAAGAAATTATTTTGTTTTATTTCATTTCATTTCATGAATATACCTATACAGTTATCATTCTAACTTATTCTGTTTATGAATACGTAATAAACTATAATTATAATTATAATCGATTTAATAAGTCAAACATGAATTGAAAATATTAATAAAATAAGTATATCGCATGTGTATGACCAATAAATTTGGGTCAGTTTTTTCATATCATAGTGATATGTTGGCCAGCGAGTAGATGAGGGATTGTCAGAGTTATCATTTGCCTGTAATGGATGCATTTAATTTACAGTGACATTATTTTTATTAGTACAATTAACAACTTAACCATGTCAACAACTAAAAACGTCAACCACCAGGAACAAGCAAAAGCAAAACGTTTTTTCTAATCTTATATAAATCGCGGTAATACTTAGGATTATATTACCAACCGAAATTCATAAGCAGTCGCTTATGATAATATAATATAAAATAAATAGGAAATTGCATTCAATCCTCAAAAATCTATGATAATATAATTATACCATATGATGGTATTGGAGGAAGTTAATACTTTAAATAACGTATAACACTTAAAAACACATAATAATCGACATATCAAATGAAATTATGCTTACATTTTGCAGTTCAAAAATGTTGTAAGTATTCTTATTTATTTCTAATAATATCATTATAAATCTGATCAGAAAGTGGTAGAATGTAACATACTGTGATTGAAAAAATATTTATTTAATTTTTATTATAGCAATATTATAATAAAGTACAACAATAATTTATCGTGGTTTGTTGTAGCACATCATTCATGTCAATCATTTATTCGTATTAAATATGTTTTAATCAAATTTTTGAATACTATACATTTTTTGAAATTTCATATGTACTTACTGGCATTATGTTTTTTTTAATGACAAGAGTTCACACAGTTAAGATACAAATTCGTGCTCAATTGATTATGCTTATATTTGAATAATATGATGCATGTATATTTATTGAATCATGATAATCTGTTTACTAACTTAATGCACATCAATCATCATTATTAATGATACATGTATTTAATACATGATTTTATCGTTTTATAGATAATGAAGAACCTGGTAAGTATTTGTTTTTGGATTGGATATTTTAGACTGTTTTAACATTTTGATTTTGTAAGCTTATTTAATTTTAATTTCATAGGTAAATACCTTCGTAAGTGTTTTTATGAAACATTTTATAGTAAAGAGTGTGTTAAGTAATCAAATCATTATTAATGCTATAGTGTTTCAAAAATGTTTTACAATCGAATTTTAATACTGTTGGTAATCACATTTTCAATTCACAATTAAATTGGACTTCAGCTAAAAAATAGATTTCTTTTAAAAACAGTAGGTAAAAATTGAATTTTTAAAAAAAATAATATTAGAAAGTATTTTTTTGTTGATATTTTGTAAAAATTACAACATTTCCAATATTTTCAAATATCTGTGAAAAACCTACAAACGATTTTCGACTAGAAATTGTTTTTTTTTTTTGTATTGCAATTCAGAAAGGAAAATCTAAATGACTTGAAATTTCCACCATATCATATTAGTGGTTGAATTTTTTAGATACTAAAATATTTTTTTGTCATAAGATGACAAAATATAATACAAATTTCTTCAAAGATGTTTTAGTATTTAACATTTTCCAAACATTTTGTCACATTATTGTGATTCAAAAATGTCGTTGAACCTTTCATTAGATTAGGTATATGACGTATATAATTTTCTATACACATTGCAATGTAAAAAACATTCAGTTTCGTTTTAAAATATTTATACTATATTATACTTAATACTTATATATACAATATTATACTGGATGATATGATTGGCTTATAATAATTATATTAGACATTTTGCAAAAATTGGTCGAACCTACAAAATTTAGAGCAGTCTAATAATATTAAATTTATTATATTTTTTAGAATACCTATTCGGTAAGTGTATACCTATCTCATCAAGTCCTATTATAGCTTTAAATGTATAGGTTGGTTGTCAAACTTAATGGATTGATGCATTGCTCAGTCTTCAAGAGACATTTTTCAATATTTATAATCTTATAATCATAAATTATATTTTTAATGATCAAATAGTGTATGTTAAAAATCGGCCTCCTCGTGACAAAATTATTTGACTACCACTGGTATACTTCATATTGTAGTATTGGTCATATGGAAACATATGTGACAAAAATTGAACCCACGTATATATTAAATTATTTCATTTTATTGTTTTGCAAATAGATATTGGTAAGTGTTACGTTTTCCAGTGATTGCAGAAAGTATCTGTAGGTTTAAATTGGCGTTCCTTAATTAATAAAACAAAATATTATGAATCATTATAATGTATACCTATGTAATTGCCAAATGTACTTAAGTCTAAACTTCTATCAACATCGAGAAGTTGATAATTTAAATATATTATCATAGAATTTAGAATTTTTATAACAATCGCTACAAACAGTTTGTTAAATAATAAAACATAAAATAAAAATTGAATTATATAGCAGAAATGTTATGAAAAAATCATCAAAACCGCTTTCATTTATAATTATTAATTGTAAATAATATTATTTATCATACTTTTATATTTTTAATTTCTAGAAAAAATCTTAAGTAAGTGTTTATACTTATACAAACTTAGAAAATACACATTTTGAAATAAAAATATTTTCTACATAAATGAGACCTCGAATCTCGACTTCCTAATCACATTATCATTCTCGTGGCGTGTTGTGATTTTAATTCTGAAAGAAACATTAAGTATTCGAATTATAGTCATTTTAATACATAATATACTTAGTTAGAAATGGAGCTAAATATCTTTGTGCTTATTATTTCGAAGTATTCAATTTAAAGTTAGCATTACTCAAACATTAATAAGTCATACATTGGTTGATAAGGAGTTGCAAAAACTAAAAGGAAAATGCTGCTTTAGCATCAAACAGTAACGACATTTATAGAGTAATGATGCAAATGATAGGTGACAACGTTATTACTTAAATAGTTAAATGCCGATCAAACATAGACGTATACTTATTTATTTATTGATACAACATTGCTGTTCTATTTACATTTTAGTGACGGATGAAAGAAACTTATTTTATCAGTCAGGTAAGTTTGTACCCATAATATCTATGTATGGACAAATTAAGAAGTTTGAACTCATAATATACATTTAACCTATTTTAGTATCCTCATAACATACTTAGGGTTAATTTTCCATAGTCATTTGAGCACAATAAGCATCATGCCTCAGTTGACCAAAGGTGACCGTTTTTCAGTTTTCTGTCACGATGTCCCTGGTGAATTTTTCGGGACATTTAAATTTTTAGGTTAGTCAGAAACTAGGCTTAAAATAAAGAATATCAATTTTTGTCCACCCATAAACAAAATTCTCTCTTTACCTACTCCTCTTTTATATCATACATAAATACTCTCTTACTCTTCGTACGATTGTATGGAGATGAATATTTCAGCATCCTTTCGTGAAAAACAGGCATTGCTCAATGCAGTAGGTATTTCTAACTTATGGCCCTTAAATTATATAGGTACCATGTATAAGACTGAACTAAAACACACTACAACATCACTAGTTTAGTGACTTCTGCTGATGTCATGGCGATAACTGCTTCAGTAGTAATGATTTAAATCTGTGCACAAAATGCTTTCAAAACACCTAATAAAAATAACAAGAATGGTGTAGAGGAGAAAAATCAATGAAAAATCACTGACTCTCATTGTTTTCACTCTAGCATACTATAAAATAATCCCTATAACCACCTCTGTCAAATATCTATGTGACTCTCTTTAGAGATTAAATTGAGGTTCTTACTTTAAATAAAAAAAAAAAATCGTCGAACCACAGGGTCCACAAACCAACTCAACCTCTTTGTTCTAGAATCTCACTAGAAATCAAAATCCCAATTTATGATCAATTATTTCGTCCTTAAATGGCCATTCCCATTCAATTTTTTGGGGGCATTCGAAGTCATCTAACCTAAAAATATTCCAATCATTCTGATCTATGATTTTTCAATTGATAGTAAATGTTCCTTATTTGGACGTTGGCAGTCACACGTTTTATTATGATTTCAATTACCGGACATTTTTTTTTATGCTTATACATTCCATCATTCATCTTACCATACTGAGTTATATAAAAATGTTCTTGATCTCTCAAATTCTCTTATTTCCTATCTTATTTCTAATACATTTATACATTATCCTTCTCTCACTCCAATACTCTCTACTTGTATACAGCACATTTGCTGATCTTTCATATATAAATATAGATGATATATCTTCGTATTTTATTAAAAATAAAAAAAAACAAATGAAATGTGCAGATGATGCAAATTGTAAATTTTGTTATTCGGTCATCAACGATAGTTGGTAGATACTAGATTTACAATGACGATTAAAATACACAAAAAATAAAATAAAATATGTACAGCTATACAGTCTCAAGACTTTTATAATATATTCAACGAATTTGAAACGTTTTATTTTACTACAGTATTTATGCATTCTTTTTCGGTTACCTCTAGAATATTAAGTATCATTTTAATTAATTGCATTGTACACTACGTCAAATAAAAACAAAACGAGACAATTCTTGACTTCAAAATATCATGTACATCCATACGAACGGACGGTGGTAACATTATTTTTAAATTTTTTGATATCATCAGTATTATTTTTTGTTTTTTTGTTAGTTGCATAATATACAAAATGGATGTCTTAATTTATTGTGACCACTCTTACACTGAATTCAGCTGATTATTGTGTAACATTGTTCAAATACATTACCTCATCATTTTTATAAGTATACATACGACTAGTTTGAAATAGGTAGGCACTTTTTAAATAACATTAAATTACAGTATTAAATTAGTAATTATAGCACATTGCAATACTTATATATATATTTTTTAAATTAAAGATTTCACTTTTTTTCTTTTCAAATCGTTTTTAAACAACACCAATATTTTTAGCAATACCAAATAGATCATATGTATTTTGATTAGCACATTTATTTTTTGCACTCAAAAATATTTAAATCTTAAATACAATAATGTTAAATATGTTCGATTGAATGACAAACACGAATTAAGTCTACAAAATGTGAGATTCGATAGAAATAACAAAAATTCTACGTTTTATCAATTACATTTATATAATATTTGAATAATATTTTTTTTTTCCATTTCCCAATTTATAATACTTACTTACTATGAATTAATGACCCCCAATTGTACAATGATTTAACTCATAATTGACCGAACACTTTTTGTTATATTTTATTTGATGTTCCTCAAATACTTTAAGAATTTATCATTCTAAAAATGTTCCCAACCCATCCTAATACCAAGGTAAACATTTTGCAGTCCTCACAATTTCCGGAAACCTCCTAAGATGACTTAGACGTGAATAGTGTTGTGAATTGATATTAAATACGAAAACAATATAATTGATATTATATAATTAAAAAAAACTATTTTGTTTATATAATATAAAACCTTCGTACGAAAAAAATTTAAGACAGTTGTCAATCATTATGGCCGTTGAAATGGTGTTTGGGCTGAATACTGATGGGAGGTGGTCACCCAGCATCACTAAACCAACTTAAGAGTATCAGAGCCAATAATAATCAGTATGCCAATGATATTATTAACAACAATAATAATATAAATAGTAATAAAATTGTTCTGTTAAGTTAAATTATTATTCCTATATTTGCATTATAATTGTCATTTCACACTCTCTACTCAGAAGCTTCAGTATGTGTGTTTTTATTAATAAAAGTAACAAAAAATGTATATTATATTTATGCATTTTAGAATTCGTATCTAAATACTGTTCACATTTGGAGAAACTAATATTTATAACTAGTATGTACCTATTATATTTGTTGGCAATATTTAATTTAGTTTTACACAAATATTTAATACACTTAAAAATGTGTATTAAATTTACAAGGTAACATATTTTATTTACCTGAAAAAAAATTGACTGTGCATACTAAAAACTTTTTTAGCACTCAAATTGTTATGCAGTGACCCCTCAAATTAAATTTTATTGATTATGATTAATTTATTATTATTTGTGTTATTATTTATCTATTTTGGGTAGTCGTATATAAATAAATAAATTTTAAATATACAACTGACAAAGCTGTATAGAAATCAGTTACCAGATATCTAACCTAACCTTTATATATATAAAAATTGATTTATAGCTAACTGTTAGGTACTGATTACCTATGTCCTATATTATTTATTACAATTATTGATTTTTTAAATGATTATATTTCAAATATATATTTCGAAAACCGTTTTTAATTTACCACGATTATCATTCTCAATATATAGTATTTATTATATTATATAAAAAATAAATAGAGAACATATTTTTTAAAAAATAAATTAGGTATCTTAATTAGTCAACTAATTTTCTTATACCTAATCATATTTGTTTGAACATATTTTGTCAGTGTTACTCAAATTCACACAGTATAATTTTTTTTTAATATTTAGAAAGAAGTAAAGAAGATAATGATTATTGTATACCTGCAGGTTAGTCAGTTATTGGAATCGTTACGAATAATATAAAAAGGTCTTTACCAAATCCAGTAATTTAATTTGTTATTGTGTGCACTACCTATAAGGATTATACTAATTTAATTTTTCCATTTCCATCATTATTCAATTCTAAAAATAAATGTATATTATCTATCAGAAATAAACTTGATCATGGCATAATTCAACTGATTTACCTATTTTTTTTTCAAACCAGAGTGGTCGAAAATCGAGTTAAATATGATATCGAGATTATACATTATTATTTAATAATATACACGGTAGGTAACTCACTAAGCATGCTCATCCATTTTCTTCTTCAATAATCTCGTATATAATTTGATTTTTGAAATTTTGAAATCTACTTAAATATCATATTATTTTAAAATTCTTGAAATATTTTGTATAACTAAATAAGTGTTATGTGGAGATGAAAACTTGTCTTCTTAATTGATCCCCTATTTTCTACTGTAAATAAATTAGTGGATAATTTATCTGAAAATGTTGACGTATTTATTAGGATCAGAGTAATTTTTGAGTTATAACCTAAGTCTTAACCTAAAAATAAGCTATATAGAATCGTCTGGTAATGCTATGCATCTATGTTTAATATATTGTATAAGTTCACAATAAATTCAATGCCAATATAATTAAAGACAACATAATGTACGACAATTTTTTTTTATTATTTCAGATAGAAGGCAAAGAAACCCATTGGAATGGTGTATGATTACTGTTATGATGTGAAATTATAAATTATAAATTATTATATTATCTATAGTTTTAATATTTACTCCATTTAAATTCAAAAGACCCAAGATTTTTTATGTACCCACCTGCGTATTATATTTATTTTTGAAAATATTTGTAAAAATTATTACATTAAGGACTTTTTGGTATCCTCAAACTATTTATAATTGCATAGTTTTAAATTTTAAATTTATTATTGTTACTTCACAATGTCACAATGTATTGAATAATATACTTTAAAAGTCTTATGATGGATTACATAAACGGTAAAGTTTAACTTCTAATGAATCAATAGTTTTTAGTGAGTTAATGGTTCCTTAAATATGATTTAGTAACTCGTGATCAATCCATTGCATTATTGAATAATTAAATTAGTCAATTGTTCATGCAAACTGGAATCAATCATATAAATAAATATATTTAAATACTATCTATTTATCGCAGATTCACTCTGTATCAGTGACGGGGATTATAAAAATAAATTTAAAATAATGTATAAAATATTGTGTTACCTATTATATTTGATTTTTTTTTTATGATCGAATACATAAGGTGTTGTATAAAATAAAAAAATTAATTCATTAAAATTTTTTTTTTAATTTATTGGTGTACCTATTTACTGTCAATTCCTTTCAACCAAATGTGTACTACTACCTACAGTACTAATTTATGGATATTTAATACAATTATAATAACTGTACTGGTATAATATATTTGATTGAGTGTTAATATTGATAAGTTATCAATATTAACACTCAATGATAACTGATAATCGATTTAAATAATTGTTAGTTTGAACACCTGTTGTATTAGATTATTGGGTAGTTTAAAATTATATAATGTAATATAATTTGTTTTTTTTTTTTGGGGGGGGGAGGGGTTAAGGTTTCAACTACTAAGGTCATTAACCTGCTACTGTGTGTGGGTTACGGTTGGTTGGTACATGGTTGTATGTGTGGCAAGAATGTGTTGCTAAAACCCCGGGTGGGCACAGTGCTAGGAACGACGGCCGGTACGTAAGTTCAGTAACGTTGCCGCAGATTGAGCGTACGACTGCACCTCACCAAGCCAAAATATATAGTATTTTATACTCTAATTATTATTACTATTTAATACTTAATAAACTACAACTAAAAATATTACTATACTTTAATAGTCAAACAAAATTAACAGAAACTCGTGTCCGTTACTGTTATGTTATAATATTGACCTGAATAATTTGTCCTTAACTATCCTTAACTAGTATGTGTAATTTTTAATAATCGGTGAAGGGAAAATGTCACATCCATCGCAAGTACACTGCATACGGCAATAGCGTATACAAATTTCCCCTCTGACTTTAAAAATAGTTGGTGTGGTCCGGAATTCCTGATGGGGGGGGGGGGNNAAGTTTAGGGTTACAGCTCAACCTATGAAAACATCATATGTCCAGGAAGTTTGCCTCAGAACGAAGATTTTGTGAAAACCACTGGAAAATGGAAAACTTGTTTGTGGTTTGGAATCTACTCACACTTTATAAACCAATGGCAGTTCACAACTCAATGTATGCAATATGGATCGATGAATCGATGAATATTAATGACACAACAATTTTTTATACAAATTGTACTGATCAACATCAACTAGGAATGGGCTTCGCTTTAGTTTAATAGTCCCAGCGGCTAAAGAGTTCAGAGGTAATAATCCAATAAAAATCCTATAACAATAGAAGCACAGTGGTTTGACATAAAAATTGCATACAAATAATTCAACTGTCCACTTTTTTTATTCTGTAATATATTTTTCAATTTTTATTGAATATTCTCATTTAATCAATCACTTCTGCTGCAGTCATCGGAACAGTATAAACATACAAAATTACGAACGTACCAATACCATTATTACTCCCCTCGAAATATAAAAAGTAATACATTTTAATATTAGGTACAATATACTACAGTTGAAATGATGTCATGTTTTTTTACAATACTTTCTTAAAAAGTGATTGTGGTGTAAGTAATATTTTAGTAAATGTTTAGTATTATTTCAATGTTTTTGTTTATCACCAGTTATCACCATATTTTAATACTTTTAAATGACAAAATATATATTCAAATATTAAGATTATTCAATTTTCACACTATCGATTCCTTATTTAGGGAATGAAACACACAATACATTTAGTTGGAAGCCACTGATGAGTGGGTGCTTTTAAATTATAATGAAATACATTACAAAGAACCCGTCATCAAAATAATCATGACTTCCCAGTGTTTATTCGTTCATGTTTGTTTGACGATTATTATTTGAACAAGTTGTTATGGACTAGTTACAACTGTTCTCAGCAGTTGTTATGTTCTTATTGTTTTCTGATAAACTAGCATACCGTTTCACAGTAAAATATTGTCCATAAAATATATCGTGCTCAATTTTATGTAGGTGTTGGATGTAAATTCGATTTTTTAAGTTTAAAAAATATGTATGGTAAAATAATTCTAAAATTTATAATTTCAAATAATTACTACCTAAAGTTTAGATAGTTATTAAATTATAATTAATTGCTAAATTTCTTCTAAATTCTGAATTGTTGATTGCATAATACATACGTAGGAATCTTTAAAACAATGTGTACAATCCCGTGAAATATGTGATTTAATTCTAACTTTAATTGTATTTCCAAATTGTAAATGATTGTAAATGTATACCTAACCGATATGCGTATGAACTTAACTAGGAAAATGAGACGAGAAGCATATAATTTACATGATATTCCTAATATTTTTTAATTGTTTTTAAACGTTTTGTCTGTGAATAATATATTATTGAAACCCAAAGCAAAAATATATCTGGTTTACTTATCAGAAAATATTTAATGCTAAAAAATGTTCAGAAAGTTGTGAAACACCATACAGGTATTATAGAATGTCTAAATGAAATGTATGCATATATGTAATGAAATGTTATATAAAGCCTATTTTTGGTAATATTTTTTGGAATTTAGCGTCTGCTTCTGGGCACTGTGTGTTGGTACTGTTCCGAGCAGCAGTCATCGGTTAAGTGTGTTAAGTTGGAACGACTTATGCGCATTGGCGTGGCTATATTACACGGCGGGTAGGTACACCGATTGGTGTCTCGGCGGGGGCGACAAACTGGTGTTACCCGACTGCCGCCGACGAAAAAGGCTGCAATACGTTTGCTCGAGGTCCTTATCAGCGGCACTTTTTTAGGCTTACGATTGCGCTCGCTAAATCATTTTTGCTTCTACGCAACGTTGCCGAATATACAGATTGTAGGTGCACGGTAAATATCCGGTTGGGTTCCGATGGTGGCGATCCGTACATTTGTTGTTATAAGTACCCTTATGGAAACTCATGCGGAAACCGCCACTAAATAATCAACCATTTCCGAAGGAATAATCAAGCCGAAATCAAAGGAAGAACTAAAGAAAATCGAATTTACGATTAAACAATAAGAAGAATATCTAAAATATAAAACTCCAAAAAATTTACTTCTGAATTTGTCATAATATTGGAAATAGGTATCAGGGCTTTAAATTTTAAAACATTTTATTTGTATTATTTTATTATGACGATTTTTTTTAATGATTATTTTTTTTACTTATGAGGTAGACTAAATGTAAATATAAAGTATCTGTTATTTTTCGTAACTATTTGTACTATTTAGTATCGAGTTGTAAAAGCTGTTGGTGAACTGTTTGCGTATTATGAACAGCTAGTGTTCACAGCTGTTTCGAAGGACAATACTTTGTGTTATGTTTTCTGAGCCTTAAATTATTTATCGTTCGTTCATTACAATATTAGATTTCAGTAGGTACCTACAATTTCTAAAGTGACATATTCAGTTATAAAATGAACATGGGGTTTTTTGTAAGTAACTTTATGATTATTGCTATGACTGTAGTCGTTGTTTTCTGCGACATGGAGTTACTGGATACATCTAAAGGTATAATTTTAATATATTATATTACATTCTAGTTTGTAGTTAATAAATATAATAACAATTCCTACTGGATTATTTTCCCTAATCATTACAGAACTATAAGTTTTATTTAGGTTTAAAAAAATCATGTAGGTTTAACTATTTGAATAAAAAATAAATTCTAAATTATTAGGTGGTAATGCGAAAACCATAGAGTTGTTACCATAATAAAAAATTAATGATTTTAAAGATAAAAAAATTAAGTGATTATTGATTAGGATTATAAATATTAATCTATTATAAGTTATTTCAATTTTTGAAAAATACAAGAGTCAAATTAGATAAAAATCAAACCATATTGCCTTTATCCTTAAAATCCAAATTTTAAAAAGATTCATATTTAATTTTTCAAGAATATAAGTCAACATTAAATTGGAAACAATTTGCTGGTAAGATATAACTATTGGTTATAAATAAATAATAATTAATGATACATTCGTTTAATACAATTAACAATAATTATTAGAAATAAAAATGAATATTATAGTGTTTTTATCTAAATGCCACTTTTACTTTTTAGTGTATCCAGGTAAGGTTACTGCTTTGCGTATAGGAAGTTATCATTTAATTAGCAAATAATATTTTGACCTTATTTTTTTTTTTAAGGTATATAATGAATTTTGTGAATGAAAAAAATCTATGCCTAAGATATGATGTATATTTGTTACAATTAATATTTATTAACAATATAAAAATGAGTTTTTTTTTTTGTAAAAATAAAATGTTTACATATTATAGAAAGTAAAGGTAAGATCACAGTTACAGGATTTACCTATATTTAATTAACAATATTTTTTATTTTTTATGCATTTTAGAGGCAGTAGGTAAGTCATAAGATAACAGTTTTGTATACAGGATGCAGTCATATTTAATTAACAATATTTGTGCATGTATTTTTTTTTTTTTTTTTGAAAGAAAATAATGAATTTTCTGAATGGAAACATTTTAATAAAATATTATGTATATACTTTGAATACAATAAATAATAATAATTAACAATAACAATTAGTTAATTGTTTTTTAAAAAAGGCCATTTTTAGGTATTATAGGATGCGAAGGTAAGATAACAATTTATTATGTGTACAGGATTATGTGAACAGTGATACTTTTTTTCTCATTAACTCAATTCTTATGCATCTATGAACTTTATTTAAACTGCCCATATAAAATGAAAAAAGTATGGTTTTGTTACTTAGGTGTCATAATCAACAACTTAAAGATTTTAGTTGATGCACATTCCAGATGCTAATATCAGTCGTTTGACAACTATAATTATTGTTTTAATGTTTTTATTCAAATACCTTAACAGATAAACTAATCGCTGCTGGATTTCATAAATGTAAGTGTAATTTCCATAGTATATAAGACTTCCATTTGTAGCGTACTCATGATATTACAGAATAGAATATTGAATCTATTATGTAGTAAGCTAATCATTTTTAGTGCACTTTATCGTGGTAAATCATTTTGTGTATGGCATTTTTTGAATGGGTACTTCAAGTCATCAAATCTATAGTTTTATTAAATTGTCTAATAATTGATGATTTTCAATGATTATTGTTAAAATATAAATTTTTAATCTATTTTTTTTTAGCGAATAATGGAATACAGAATTTGAACACTCAATTTTCGAATAAGTATTTTTGTATGTTTTTATAACAAATATTTTAATCGGCTAAAGCATGCACTTTTTTATTTATATTATTTGTTACAATGTGATTAGCAGAAAGTTATAATTGATGAGTAAAAAATATAGGCAGCTAACTTACTTCGCCTAATATCTAAAAAAGTCTTTATAGTCTATAAATTATAAAATACTCTTACAATTAATTTTGTTTAAGCCATTCAATTCTGATATCTAGGGATCAGCTTCAACTTAAACGGTATCCAAACATTTTAATTCAAAAATCTTCATCCAATAACTAAAACACCTTTCCACGTTTGAAATAATACACCCCATAGTGGTCTCTCCTTTAAAACAGTTCATAACGTCATCAAAACATCCTACAAACGCTTCAACACCCACTTATTGAAACACCTTAATCCTCTAATATTTAAACTATATATAGTGCTCAAAATACGTTAAACGAGTATTAACTATAAATTCTAATATTATTTATATTTCAGATAGATTAAAATATTAATAATTAAAATATTGTGAAAAACCAACATATACAGTTTTACCAGAAAACTTTAACTTTTATATAAGGTCTATTCACTTTTATATTAAAGCTAACAACTCACAATTGATTATTGTGAACTAAAAATTGGTGCCGTAGAACGTTTGTATGACGGAAATAACACGAGCGTCTATACTAATTACTATCACCAACTTGTTATTAAAATTAAAATTTTTTCAGTCGAAAATCCCAGACCTGGAAAATATGATTTAAACGAATGTAAGATATAGTTAGTTTTATATAGATGGTTTTTACGCTTTGTTGATCCAAAGTAGAGCAAAGTAGATTTTTTCCTGTTACATCCAAATAATAAGAACTGAAAATAACCGTTATTTACTTATAATAGATAACGTAACACAGTTTAGTGTAGACTGACCCGTATCACATTATCTCGTATGTCAGAGATATTGAACATATTATTATAAAATGAATTATTGATAATTTTAATGTTTATAAATATATATTTTTTTTAATGTACCTATGACATCAACTGCTTAGTTATTAGCCGATTTTTTACTGTTGGGGGAGGACGGCACTGTTGATTCGTGGGTGTTTGTGAAAAGAATTTGTCACCAAGAACCCGGTTGGTCACCCATCCGGGAACTAGGGACACCGGCCGTTGCTGGCACTGAGAAGGCATTCGCGACTGAAGCCAACACCGCGCCAAACAGTGCCACAATGTTAATATTTTATACGTATATATATAACTGGCACAAACACAATTTTAATAATTCTATGCTATAATGATGAGTGCGCTGAATTTTTGATCGTAAGAAACCACGATCCGCAACTAGTATTATGTTTATCAAGAATAAACGAATACATTCACTCCCGTGTGCTATTTATCGCAAGTGACGGGCACAATTTTTATTCGAAATTAGATGTCCGTCAAGTTGGCACC
>PVMI01030749.1:0-11536 GCA_008528875.1 Aulacorthum solani
ATTTGTTTGATGTGATTAATGAGAAAAAAGTTATGATACCTACTTTTAAAAATCTAATATTTTTACTTTTCCAAACTTTAATAACTTTTGATATATTATTGGTCTTATCAAAAAAATTAAGGAAGCTACGACACAGCTAAAATCGTCCTTTATTCAAGGTGGCAATTTGGTTTCTCAGTTATAATTATAGCTTTCTCAGTTCTTTTTCCTCACCAAACAGTTATTGCTATATGTCTTACATTTGTAAGCTGGAGACAACACATGCGGGTGTAGCGTCCTCTTAATATTATACTTTTGCAGACTAAAGGTGTACGGGATTTATTTAAACGTGATTAATCATGTGTCATGGTAGGAACCTATATATTTAAGTTGAAAGTTCCTTTTCCTAGTTTGATATATGGTGTATGCAATTTACATATACGTTATTAATAAGGTACCTATCTCATAAGTTATAACGTTGGTTATCGTCTTTTAATATTTGCGTAATGCAGTGACCATGGACATATTTATATTATTAATATAGGGTTTACATGCGGTGCAGTTGCACACTTCCACTGAACTTTACTCAGTGGAGCTGAACTAATTGTTGGGTCTTCGGTATTGCAGCAATAATTAATCAAAATACCTTAGTCGGAATTGTAGAACTTATTCAAAATACACATATTATGAAGTATAGATCGGTACTTCTGTATCGTCTGCCATATTGAAATAATTAAATATCCTTGTATGAGGAGAAAAATGTAATTTAACGTTTTCTTAAAATTAATTCCTTTTAAAACCGTTTGTTTTCAAAAAATGTTTTATACAGTAACGTCATGAGTTACGCAGAAAACAATATAGGTACATAATTTAATATTTATCTGGATTTTACTGATAATTTTTTTTGGTATTTTTAGTTAGTAAAAAATGTCTAGTTTCTATTTTTTCGTAGGTAGGCACTCATACAATTGTAAATATGAAGTATACGGTATAAACATTTTAGAATATGAATTCGATAGCCGAATACGCAATTGTGTATACTCGTACATGCATTTTACATAGGTATCTTGCTATTGGGTACACCGTTTGTGTTTGCTCGTCTTTTATTGTTATCGTCTGATTACTCTGATTGTATAAAACTATGACGTAGTTACCTATATAATGTGAGCAGTGAGCACGCATGTTCATCGTGTGTGCTATATTTTTAGCATTTAATTCTAATGATTGTTATCTACTGATACATTTTTTACATTACCTAAACAATTGTACACATGTCTATATGTAATCAATTATGATTAAAATTATTCGTAGTTGGTATAATATATTATGTTATCATTAAGTGTTAAAATAATTTCCTATTTGGCTCGTAACACAAGGATGTACTAAATAATTACTGCATTTATTAGGTAGGTACTAAAACTAATTTAAAATACGAATAATATTATAATGTGTTAGTTACTACAAAGTCAATTCTAGGAATTACTTTTGTAGCTAATAGTTCGTGTGTTTTCTATCATGTATGTAATATAAATATTATTAGTAAAATATTGCAGCTTTCACCGTTGTATTTAGTACTTGACATTAAAATAATATTTGCGGCAAATAAAAATATATAATCTTTATTAGTCCAGCGATAATGCACTCGTCTTTGATTAGCAATACCGCACATTTTTTATGCCTAGCTAACATTATTTATTCTGCTTTTTAAAAAATAGCGCTATCTTTACTCTTAAAATGGAATACATATTATATGAATTGTAATCTACTATATTATACTTAACTTGAAGCTTGTGCGAAAGTATAGAACAATCTTAGTATGGATTAAACATAAACATTAGAAATGTATTATATTTATAAATACGTATATAGCATATTGTTGAGTATTGATAAATAAGTTAAAAATAATTTTACAAGCAGAAAAATTTTTTTTTTATTATTATTATTTAAAAAAATGAAAATTCTTTAAAATTATATTTAATCTTTAGGTTATCACTTATTTGAGTTATTAGTATTTACAACACAATATACCTACTTACAAACCTAAATTATTATTTATTAGGTATATAGGTATAGGTAATTATATCTTATTTACTATTTGTAGTTCTGTAGTTGCCTACTATTGTATTTGCTTTTATTTGAAATTATTACATATATTACTCCCAAGAAAAATATCCGTGAAGGTATAACATTTTATTATTTTTTTTTTCATAGTTATGTCCAATGAGTTATGGAGGGACTACTTGCTCATCAACCTTCAAATCTATATGCTTTACCATTGTTGAAGACGTATGCTATGATAATAATAACAATAAATATGTTGTAATTGTAAATGGTAAATCACCAGTGAGGATGTCTTTTTTTTTTTTTTTTTTACCTCACTCCTTGAACCTCGTATACTCCAAATAACCATAATATTATGCTATTAAGTGATATTGGGATACTGGGATTAGTTGTCTCCGTCTTACAAGTAGCATAGCGTAACATAGCAAATTGAAGTTCAGCAGATAATGTGTAGCTTCGATAGCTTAAAAATTAGAGCGAATCGACTTATCATGAAACTTGATGGTAAGAACATTATCAGCTGTGTTTGTATGTGGGTTTTGATAGTTTAATTTTAAAACTTGGTAAAAAATTGAATAATCTTAAAAAAAACATACAAATATAGATAATGTTCTTACTATAAAGTTTCATAATAGGTAGGTCGATTCACTCTAATTTTTAAACTAACAAAGCTACACGTGTTCTGTTGATCGTAAATTTGCTATGTTACGCACTTGTAAGATGGAAACGACAAATTTCAGTGTTCTCTTAACATGGTAGGTATTTAAACAATACCCTTTATTTTCATGTTAGTGATTAAAAATTTAAACAATACTTAATATAAAACAAGTTCAGCACTATTCCGCCATTTTGTTACATGGTAGATGGCGAGTACTAATTATAGCAAATTGATTAGTATGCAGATTACTTTTTTGACCTTTAATATAATAACAGATTTCTGTAAACCTTATTAAACAAGTAATGCGTTTGCTTAGTTGTTTGGATGATCATCAATATATAGAAGCTTAGATTAAACATTTACATTTAAATATATATATTTTACCTCAGTGGCATAATGAAGAACTTTGGCTGCAGGATGTAAGTGGAGATGTTCCATGGGCGTGATGTATGGTTTCTGCCAGCCACCTGCGTGCTTGTCATAGTGTATTTTGAGCATGTGGTCAGTGAAAATAGTGCCAAACTTAATTTGTGTGCCGCTTTTTAGAATGTTGGTAACATTATCATTAAGCTTTGAGGATTTGCATAATGTGATATCAATATCTGGTTTCACGCACTATAAAAAAAAAATTTAAATACTCTCGTTTCTTAAAAAATGTTTTTAATAAAATAACAATATTAGGTGTATATGATAGAAAATTTAATTACGATTCATTAAAATATAATTTAGTTGTGAAATTTAGATGTGTACATTTAATTAATTACATGCTGTTTTATTACTATTATTATGTACTTCAATATTTGTAATTTGTATACATGTATATGGTGTATACATAATAATTAATTCAATTATTGATAGTAGAGTTCATTGAAATATGAATTATGTAGTTATCGATATAATAAAAATACTTATAATGCATATACTACATCTGTTAAAATAAACATGTATTGATAGTTGAATAATTTATTGAAAATCATTGTAGATTATTTCCAATCTTGAAACAATACTGTTTTAAAACACGTCTATCATTTTATTTGAAAAAAAAATGGGCACATCTTTATTTTAAAATGATAGAGTTTACACTAAATGTATACTACCTACAATTTGTTATAAATGTCTGAGATATCAAATATTTATTGGTCTTTAAAAATTGTTGGATACAGTAAAAATTTACATCAAATATAAATATTGGCTTGTTACAAAAAAGTCCTTTACTTTAGGTTGCGCGGGGTGTCATAATTTTTATTTAATTATTGTTTTTAGAGTATTTATAGAAAAAAAACAACTCCATGCATTCAAATTTTAATTTAGACAACATAATATATAACCTATAGTTACATAATATTTATATTAGCTTAATATCGGAATATGTAAAGGGTCAAGTAAAATATCGGTCAAGGTGACTATATTCTAAAAAGTTCAACGAAATGAATTTGGTTCAAATAGTTGAAATCTAAATGATCTTAAGCATCGTTTATAATAGTACATATACATACAGGATTCAATAAATAAATAGAAAAATTATTATTGTATTATACGAGTACTTACAACATTATTAACACTATGATAACAACGAAAATTAACAAAAAATTGATTATTTTTTATAATTTTTATTTTTTTATAATTTGTTAACTATTAGAAAAGAGAAAGATATTTTCTTACCTACTCCGAATATGTTTATTAGGAACCATTTTTTTTTTGTTTATTATGTATCAGTCATATATCTGGAAATATTCGAAACGTAGACCTTCTCATCGAAATTTTAAATATTCATAATTTATTAGTCTAATGTCGAATGTAAATACAATTAAACTAATGCGTATCCAAACATTTTTAAATTATGTATATATAAATGTAATGATCATAATCTTAGTAGTAGTCGAAGCCAATTTTTTAAAATAATTTAAAGATCAATAAAAAAATTTTCAAAAATTTAAAATTATAAATTATTATTTTAAAATGTACCTACTGTTTTTAAGAAAATAAAGAAGAGGAATAAAATATCCTATGTGAAAATATCTTACCTATCTTATTTAATAAATTTGTGGGTTTTTTCAAATTTTGCTTTGGCTATGATTTATAATTTATGACAACATTTTTAATTTCGCTTAAGGAAACGAACATTTAGAATTTAAACCAAAGATTAATTATTATTAATTTTGATTTATAGTTACATTGCATTTCTTAGTATGTCTGTATCTCACTTGTGACGAAAACAAATTATCACTCTAATTGATGTTGTTAATTATTTATGGATCCTGGTATAAGATATATTATGGTATGATGGTTACCAATCCGAGGTAGCGGTATTTATTGATATTAATTTAAATATTTACCTTTTCAGGGTCATTTTGTGATAACGATGACTGGTTTCTTTTAGACAATAGATGTTGAATACCATAAAGTTTTCTGCAAGTCTGTAAACATTATTCATCCATTTAAAAATCTATAGAAAATATCTACTGAGAATTACATTCTAATAATGATTTAGAGATATGGGTGAGTATGAACTCGCTATTTAACGTTATTTTAATGTGTAGGTACTTTAAACGTTGAGACCACATAAATGAGTATCAGTCGAGGGTTATTTCGTTTGAAATGTGGAAAATATTAATGACAGATCATTGCGATTAAAACTCGATTACTAGAGTTGATTTATTTATTTTTTACTGGTAAACGAAAAGTTTTAAAAAACCACATCCATAGGAAAAATGGCTAACAGTTTAAATTTTTCTTAGCACATCAATTGATTGTTGTCTTATGTTTGAATATCAAAATGTAGAGTATTTAGGTATTTTGTTAAAAAGTAGGTACTTACTAAAATAAAATACATAAATATAAAACAAATAATTTATATTAAAATAGATTAGGTATATCACATATTTACCTAATTAAATCATGTTCTTACCAATAAAATATTCAGTAAAAATTTCTCATAAAAATTAATAATATTAATAATATTCTTGATTAATGTATTAAAAATAAAAATAAATTTGCTTACCTTTTTTTGGTTGAGTATTTTTTGTGTAACTGATAAACAAGCATCTATACTCGCCATATTCGAAAAAAATAATAATTACGATTATAGTTGACTTTTCTATTTAATAGAAAAAAAATTACTTATGACTGTCAGAGACGCACTTTTTAGTATTTATGTAAATATAAAATATCAATGTGAATGCTGGAGCAATAGTCGGGAACTGAAAACAAATTCTTATAGCAATCTAAATAAATAGACTGTTATCAGTTTATCATTATCAGTTATTTTAATTGTGTATTATTGAATATGCGTATAAGTTGTTAATATTCTTTATAGGGCAACGATAGAGATTACAATATTTATGTCTAATAACTTGTATATCAAGCGTTCGCTCAACATAAAGGTCAGAAAAGTTCAAAATATATAAAACTAATGACAATAATATGTTGAAAATTAGTCATTTAGTCTATATTTTTAGAGTTAATAATTACGTTTTGAAATATCATGCTGACGAAAAACAATTTAGTTCAAATTAATTTTAATAACTATTAGAACTGATAATATAATATGTTAGACATTATTTATGTAATGTACACTCGTCGAAGTTTTCTTGTTTGGTAATTCGGAATTTAAATAGTTTGTTTTATAAATAATATTGAATAAGTTTTAATTTTAGAGTATAAAATGTTTCGTTGACATCAATTATTTTTAGGCATTTTTTACATTTTAAATTGCTTATTTAATTAGTTTTTTTTATTTAGAATTATGAAGGCGATTAAAAAACTATAAATTATCTGTACATTTAAAAATAAAATTATAGATCTATTATCTGATATTCCGATTAATTTTGAAAAATATTAATTTTATTTATGATTGATAATATATAATAATTAGGTAAATAATGAGGTGTTCATATTGTCATGATGAAGTTGTTATTCACGAGCACAAGCTGGTTGTTTTATTCGACATTTAAATGTAAAATCTTAGTTTCCTCAAAGAAATTGTATCAAATTTCTTATTTATTAGGCGAATAGAGGCACGAAAAATGATTGCTTCAGGGCTCTAGTAATAGTTAGCTTGACACCACGATTATCACAATCGTGCATGACCTAAAAGGGGCCTATATATTATTACATTCTATTCATGGTTGAAATACACAGGTTATTCTATGGTTATTGCATATAGGCTCGGATTGTTATCATCAGATACAAAATGGCTGCGTAACAGGACATTGCAGATATCAATTTTACCTACCATGTATACAACATACTTGATTATTATTGGCTCCATTTAAGCTGACAGTTTTGTTTTTATCATCAAATATTTGATGGAGAACGCAATCACCTCGCATGATTATTCAACGATCGTGATTCTATATATTCTATATTCTGATATTCGTATTTAATATTTAAATAAGTCCAGTGGAATCCGTGAATCCGTTACAAACAGTTTTTTAAAAATTTTATTTTTTACACATAGGTACAATCTATAAATAACTATTACAGTAAGCATATTTGAAGATTTATATTTATATTGACATGATTGACACGATGAAGTTAATCACCTATCAGAGGCAACACTTACTGGCTAGAGACCGTCACAATAATTAAAAACATTATTACAAACACTTATAAAGAATAATTATTTTATTCTAAACATAATACAATAATATAGTCACGAGAAGCATTTGCATATTTTTAAGAAATGTACAAGAAATAAAACATGGAATGCTGATTTTATTTTAGCAACATTGATCATACATTTTTGTTTTTTAACCCTAAACAATTTAGTTTGATTTTAATTGTAATCAAGTATCATTTATCGAATCTTCGTGTTATTTTCAGCTTATTCGTCTCATATGGTGTTTTAAAGTAATTTTTTATTTATATTTTCATTATTATGTCATTTTTTCAATAGTCACATCAAATATTTTTACATCATAAATATTGATCTATGTTTAGTATTTTTGTATATTCCACCCGAAGTCTGACTTTAAGTTAACACAAGTCATCATCTGATAATTTTGTGCGCATATTTCTCATTTTTATTTCATATCTTTACAAATATTTATGTATGCAGCCAAATCATTGTTCATACTATAATAACTGAGTAAATAAAAGATCTTTCATTTTGATTATCCTAATTCCTAATGTCTCCGTAATAATGAGGTTTCGCTGTTTCAGTATTAATTTTCAATTCAAATGTTTCACTATTAATTTTATAATCTATGAATAAAATATAAAAATATACCATCACCAAAATAAAATGCTTTTGTCAAATAATAGTTGATTATGTTTATTTAATATACTAAAAATGATAAAAAAAAATTAGTAGATTTCAGATGCAATAAATATTATTCAATGAGACTTGAATGAGGTGTGTGGAATATTATTTTGACGTCATATTGGTGTAGTTCACTACGTAATGGCCTATCTTGTATACGTCATCTGACTGTTTTACACAAATAAGTCAAACACAAATGCACGCAGTTAACGATTAAATAGAATGAATAATTTTAAGTATCAATTTATTGGTAATCATTTTGTATATTTTTAAATATTTTTACCAGAAATCTCTTGCAATGTGTAGTAGGTAAATAGATTTTTTCTGATGTGTTGATTACTATCAATTTTTATTTGCTTCGAATAGATTAATGTCCCAAATTCAATTTGTCCCACGTCTATTGGACTAGCTTAAAGTGACAATAGGAGACATCCTTTTCGTTTATATATTTAAGTACATATGTAGTAGTAGTAAATTATAAGCTAATAAGTCATAAATAAGTACTAATATAGATGGAAAAAATCTATTTAATTTAATTTATGCATTTGAAATTAAATCAAGTCAACATTTTAAAACATTGCAAATTATTTTGTAGGTGAATGAAAATCTCAAAAATTTTAAATTTTTATTGGTACTTTAATTGAATACAAGTTTTATATTAATTTGTACTTACAGAAAATAAAAAATCTCAAAAATACCAACTATATGCACAATTTTTTTTTATTCGATATTTCATGTTAAACTTCAACAAAATAGAATATTTAAATTAAAAATAATGATTTTAGTTATTGTATTAGGACTTGATATTTTTCACCACTATGTTTATTATTATTTAATTAATACAATGAAATTATCAAAGTATTAATATTAAAATACTTATTAGGTTAATTTTAAGCTATTTATATAATGAACCTAACTATACCGATATACAAACTACGACACGTCGCTTGTCGGTAATAATAGGTATAGCAATATAATAATATCAGCAAATTTTTTTGGGCAAAAATTAATTCAACCTATCGTATTACTTACAGAAAATCAAATTACTAATAGGCAGCAGCACTATGTGTAACATGGTGAGTTTTCCAATTTTTTGATTTAAGTTGAAAAAGTTTTTTCTTAGTCAAGAAGCATGATAATACGCAATAAGGTTCCTCAAAAATTGTTCTTACAACAATTAAAGTATACTTAAAATACGTAGGCACTATAATTATTTGCATAGGTACTTTTAGTCAAAAGGTGTCAAAGGCTAAAGGCAGAATAACTTTTTTCTTTAATTTCTTATGTATAGGCTTATTTAAATAAATAAAACAGTCATTTCAATGCAAAAGCTCTTATGATCATATTTATTATTATTATTTAATGTTTTATTCGGTAGTGTTATTCTGTTATAGTTATTCCTTTTTTGTTAAACAAATGCAAATGTTAAATATACACAGAAATTAAGTATTACATTATATTAAAACAAATTAGAAAATAAATCTTTGCTTTTTGAAAAGTACATTCGTTAAGTACTTGCGTAAGTTGGTGGAAATTATCAACATAAAAAGGTATTTTGGGTTATTATAGTTTTTTAGTTACCCTGGTAAATTTAAAAAATATACATTGCTAAAAAAATTGATCTGGAAAATTCATTTTTATAATTTCTTAAATAAACGTTAAGAGTTTTCAAGTATAATTTAATTTATATTTCAATGCACGAATTCAGAGTTCTAATAGATATGGAGGTACCTAACCTAACCTAACCTATGATGCAATGAACACGTAAATCGTAAGCCTTCCTAAAAACGAGTTCACGGACACTTTTGGTTTGAGATATATTTTATTAGAGTAAATACAATCTTTAAAATAAATAAAACACATAAGTATATCCATCACATTCATTATAGTAAGAAAAGCATGATAGTTCACGGACATATAAAAAAAAATACGCATTATTTAATTCAATAGTAGCTATAATAAAAATAAATTAATAGTTTTAGATTATGAGTGAAGCGATGAATGTATTGGTTTAATATAATGATTATTTTTTTTGTTTGTCATCACCTTTTGGATCAGTAATAAAAATGCTATAATTTGTAAACTTGGAGGAGAAGGAGAAGTTAGAAGGAAGTGCACAGTATTAATCTTTATAATAGATATTGGAAAAAGTAATTTGAATTGTCGGCAAAAAATAGAGAATATTTTCTAGACACGGAAAAATATTATTTTGTATTTATTTGTTTTATTTATAGACTTAATTAAAGTTATTTTTCGATTTATATATAATAAAAGTTGTAATGTTGTTAAAAATTAGTAAAATTGTTAGTTTTAGTATCTAAGGCTTAAGTTATACATTTCGAGATTCCCCATTAGTTTTTTTTTTTATTTGAATTAAAAGAAACGTTTAGACAATAACGTAAAGTCATATACATTTTTTATGATCATTTAGTTCAAATCAAATTTCGACGACATTAAAATATTCAAACATAATAACGATTTACCATCGAACTATTTTTGCTATTATTTAAAAAGTATTAATCATAGAAACTTGATACATTCCATTATTACAATTATCATTATATTTCATACACAATGCAATTTTCAAAATATCTAGACCAATAGCTATTATTATATCATGAAACTATTCACACCGTTCGTTCTTTGGTGCGTCGGTATTGATTTATAAGTTAATAACAATGATATAAGTTATTATTTATAAGTTATATGGGTGTTTGTGCTAGGCAAGAATATACTTATGTAGTAGACGTGGCCTCTATTTTTTTAACCATCCACCACCTTCACACTGCTTAAATTCATAAATAAAACATACTCAAACAGTAAATTAAAATGTATTTTTATGTGATAATATTTCCGAATTCCAACAGTTGGGTGAAACAAATTTGAGAGTACACACTTTTTTGGCTAATATTTTGGAAAAAAAAAAACTTCAGTTTTATACGCCTACACGAGCCACACTCACACAATAAAAAAAAATAACTTAACATTTCGTATGATTAATAGAATTACAGAAACATAAATTATCCAAAGTAATATAAATAAAATATTCATAGAAATATAGCCTAACAAAAAACTTTCCAAGTGGAGCGGTGACTTAGAACATTTTTTTAAAATTATTTGATTCAAATTTAACACACCCATCATAAAGGCCTCGTCAATGACAAGGGACACTCAAACACTTCGGGAAAATATTTAAACTGTATTTGCATATTATATGCTGTAGGTTATTTACAACAATGTAAGTACCTAATAGTTAAACTAAAATCGAAAAAATTAAATTAAATCATACAATTGGTCAACTAAATTATTTATCCTTACACAAGTTGTTTGAACTGCATTTCAGTGCACAAATCATAATTTCATCGTCTATGATTTAGTGTACAGCCAATATATTATGCGTAAGAGTAACATAATATTCACTATCTATAATCTAATTTTATAAATTTTAATTTATTTGATATGATAATTGTTCACTTCAACAATTTGGAAATTTAATCAATAGGTCTATTGAAGAAAATAAACGTATTTATTGAACTAGTAAACAGTAATAGTTTCGTTCGTAGGTAATTAGAAAC
>PVMI01030762.1:1228-12456 GCA_008528875.1 Aulacorthum solani
TTTTAACGTTTCAGTAAGCTTATATAAATATTTTGCTTATATCTAGTAGTATGTTGATAATTTGCTCCAGGTATTAAATATTTATTTTTGTACAAATTTACTAATACAACTTGGTTATAAATAATCTTAAAATTATTTACATTGAGTTTATCATAAATCAGAAAAGTATTAGTTTACAGGTATAGGAAGATTTAGTAAATATTTTATAACACCATTTATTGTAACATTAAGCTTAGAGATAATATTATTAAAAGTTCTTCCCCAAATAGATATACCTACCATATGAGAAAAAAGATTATACTAAAGCTAAATAAATGATTCTTTTATAATTTACATGACTAATCCATCTAAATCTATAGTCTATTATTAAGCCAAGATATTTTAATTCATTAACTTTTTCAAGCTTTATATATTTCGGGTCACCTTTGGTATTTAAAATAGGATTACATCTTAGAGAATGGGCAGTCAAATTATGTCCATGCAAAACATTTTTAACCGGTAAATCGAAACAAATGAATTTAGACTTTAGTAAATCTAACTTTAACTTATTCTTACAAAACCAAGCATATACATTATTTAAAATCTCATTTGCTTCATGGTACAAGCTATCAACTGTTAGTTAAGATATTAATATAGTCGTATCATCAGCAAAAAATAATATTTCATTATTACTATTTATGTTTATATTCAATAAATCATTCATAAAAAAGATAAATAATAGAGGGCCTAATACTGTTCCTTGTGGAACTCCACAATTTATGCTTCTATAGCCTTGCTATAATAATCATTAACTTTAACTACTTGAGTTCTTTCATTTAAGAAAGATTTTATTGGGTTATTAGTAACTCAACGAATACCTGAAAATTCTAGTTTTTTTTAGCAATAATTTATGATTCACACAATCAAATGTGTACAGTCCGGGAACGGACAACAATAGGCCGTGACGCCCGGTCACCAAAAATAATTCGTGCGCTAATTATGTACTCGCACACCAACCGACCTGTGTAAATGTGTGTATGTGCATAACGACTCAAAGGAAGTGCAGGACGGGGTCGCCGAGCAAGACCAGAGAGTGCTGGTGTGCGGTGGATGTGTGGAGTGTAGACTTAAAAAACTAATTACAGACATAGGTAATAACTCGAAATTGGGAACAAGATGGTTGGTAATTAAGTTGCTGTATTGTACACAAATTAAATAATACACAATATATAGAATAAATAAATCACAGCAACGTAAATCTTACGCCCTACAATATGTATAATTGGCTCTTCTGGCCCAACAGATATATATATATATATATATGTATAAATGACCCTCCTGGCCCAACAGAGTGTTATAATTTGCGGCCTTTATGGCCTTACTAAATAGTTGTATAAAGCGTATATCAAATTTGTCCTGCCCGCCGTAAAAAAAGGTTGGAGACCCCTGCCTTAGGTACAGTATAATAAAATGTGGCGATTCTCGCCCGCACTAACGTACAATATAATCGTGGCAATTTGTGCCTTACAATGTATATAAATGTGGACAATTCGTGCCTAGACAAAAAAATATAATTTTGTTAATTCGTGCCTCTACAATATATGTATGACATTTTTACAAAATACACGACAGTCCTTTCGCGACGGCAGACGGAGGAAGACAAAAAATGTCGCGGCAGCCGTGTTAATTATTCCCTCGCAGCCAATTCGGTCGGTCGGCGAAGTGTAATCTGTAGTTATTTCCTTACGGTGGCGACAAAATGCTTTTTGTGATGGGGGTCTTTAGTTTAGTATTATTATGATAAATTTAAATAGATTTTCCTAGTGATTTCCCTATTCTGCAGATTGCCAATTTGTTGTTTGTCATTTTATGAAATGCCTAATTATTATTTAAAATATTTAGTAAATGTTTGAAAAAAAAATATATTATACACTCCTTTAAAAATCACCAGGTAGTATATAAATTTCATTGGCATCTTATAAAATACCAATATTGTACACATATGTATAACAATGACACAAAATAGGTGTTATGAGAAAATCAAAAATCTAAGAATTATTTAAAATGGTAAAATCAATATTACACTCTTACATCAAAATACCATTTTTCAGTATATGGTTAGGTTTGCAACTGGGGTGGGAACCATGATAGTATTACTTCCACCTCAGCATCATTGTTTATATTGTACGATAATTATAACAAAATTATACAAAAATCATCAAATATTCATAATATATGCACCTCGTGGTTGACTCATCATTTATAGATGATAAAAATATATAAGGGTTATATAGGTTCAAATAATCCACCTTTATACATCAAAATATTCAAAAAACCGGTGTGTAAATGTACCATTAAAATTCTAAACCTGTATGTTAAATCCACTCTCTAGTTATTCTATTAGTACAAATAGATTATTTGTATGATCCAATTGAAGTACTTAATGCTGATAATATAATTATTTTGCCAACCTTTCACATATTTGTGATTATTAACCTTTCTTATAAATGAGAGAGAAAGCTTATTGTGTTAGACCGGCCTATTCAAAGGTCAAAGTCGTTTCTGATGAATATGTTAAATGCAATAAACACGCAAATAGTTTACATCTCTGAAACCTACTTAATATACACACAAAATTTCATGAAAATCGGTCCCGCCGTTTTGAAAAAGTTTGGTAACAAACATTTTCCATTGTGTCATGAAATTTTTATACATTAGATAATACAAGTTTTGAATAGTGTAGTGACATAATTAATTAGGGAATTACTATCAAAAAGCTTACTGACGTCATTGCAAGGGCGTAGTGAACACAGTATTAAAATAATCGACCAATAAAGGTGTTGTAATACATTTCTTCTTAATTCATGGAAAAAGTCATCGATGTCCATGAGAAAGGATGGTATAGACAAGAATACTAAATTATTATGCTAATGACCATATAACTATCATTAATGCTATAAAAAACAAAAAAGTAAGACGCCATTACAAAAAATACAAATTTTAATGTAGATGTGAGAACTTAAATTTTTCAGATAAATTTTGGATACAATATATTGAAACAATTTAATATAATAATACATTTTATCACATTAGCGAGATCAGTATTCAAAATATTATTAAATTTAATAAATGACATTATTTTCATTTTTATTTTATATACATTAATATATCATACAATCAAAATAGAGTAGTTAAAATCATTTATAGTATATACATGGCTTAATATATATATATTAGATTCTTCAAAGTTCTAACAATGTAATAGTTAATTAAGTAAACATACTTATAAAATATAAATTATTTTTTTTTATTTTTGATACTTAGATGGCCCAAATAATTATTCAGCTTGCAGTTGTAGACAGTTAGTAATATGTTCATCACAACTGTATATATCACCAGGGAGTAGACAACCAGATGTTCCATCGTTATAAACAACCTGGCATGTAAAATAACATTAATTTCAAATTATTAAAAATGAATGCATAATATAAAGTACACTTACTGAATATATGGGTTTATAATTTAATCCCAGTAATATACCTTTGTCGCCAGATTCCAAATGTATTTCTTCGTTAATGGCCGGAATATAATTTGCATAGTTCTAAAAAAAATAATGAATGAATATTAAAGAATGTAAATTATGTTGTACGAAATATTTCATTTATTTTAAGTGCTTTAAATTTTCTAAACTAAAGTTGATAAAAAAAGAGCAAACATAATAAAAAAAAATAATAAAATGCATAATTAAATAACAAAGTTCACATGAATCAGGTTAATTAGTATTTTAATATTTTTTTTAGCTTAATTCAATTTTTACAATACAATAGTAATCAATTAAATTATTAACTAAATAACATATTTTTTAGTACAACTAGTAATTACTAGTATTTATATCAATGAAACAACCACATGTTCACGCTATGATGTTGAAATAAATCAAAATTATTTAATAACATATCATATTGTAATGAATATGAGTAATTAAATAACTCAAAAATATGAAACAATTATATTAAAATACTGTTATTTAGTTGGTTTTAGGTTTAACTTGATAGATCAAATTATTTAAAAACCCCATCTAGATGCATGCAAAATCAAATGTTATAATGTGATGACAAGACTTTACATTTTTGGACATTTTAATGTAAATTTGTGAATTAACATACATCATTATCTGTAAACTATAATAATACAAAAGGTTTAACAAACAAAACTACCTTAATTTCTTTTAGTCCAATACTGTCTGATATTGTACCGTCACTGAATTTGACAATGCCTAAAGGAGTTTTATCGATTTTTACAATTCGACATTGAGAGATCCTTCTATGTTGCGAGTGCCTCGCCCATACTTGTTGATTTATGCTAACTACCCGTTGCTAAAAATACAAACATTTATCATAAAATAACTAACATAACTAATATGAAGTATAACTTACTTGATTTGGAACATAACAATGATTATTGCAATAGATTAAAATAATATGCTTATTGTTTCTGTCAATTTGATAATCAAATCCAGCAAATATTCCACAAGAAATATGGAACCATGCATTGCAACTGCCTTCGGAGCAACAAAAACAATGACCACACGTTAAATTGCATATTACACACTGTAAAATATTTAATATATTTAAAATGTTGCTTAATATAGGTATAAAAAAAATACAACTTAAGAATAAACCCATCATATACCTTTTGGTCTGTTAAAAAAATATGTGTGATGGTTAATGGATTGTTGCCATGCACAAGAAAATGACATTCAACATGTGACCATCCACTGATTTTAAATTCTTTTAGAGCACCACCTTTCAATGGACAGTATACACAAGCCTATAGGTACATAAATTTCCATACTTCTTATTTTAATTATTTTTTAAGTTGAAAAATTGCACAACTTAACATAAATTATTAATTTATAATACACTTACAACAAGCATAGGATTTTCCTTGCATCGATCACACAACCAATGACTACTAGCATATCCATTTACATCATAACACACTTTATGAACAGTCAGATAACATTTTTCACATCTTATGAGATCTGCCTTAAAAACCTCACCACTGCCGGAAATTGCTTGCTTAAATAATGCTTGGGTAGGTTTTTGCAAGTTGGGCAACTTTGGATGCATGAAAGGTTTTGCTATGAATTGCCAATCCAAGTTGAAAGTTAACTATTCAAACAATAAAAGTACATTATTATTTTTAAATGTAGTTTTTCAAAACAATTTATATTCTTAAAACGTACAATGGTGTAAGCAACAATCATATTTTGATCATAATTTATACCAAATTTACATTTTTATAAGTAGGAACAATTGATATACATAAAGAATTAATTTTCTATTACCTTTTTGCGATTAAACATCATACATAATGAACAATGTGGATCATCCATACTTTTATATACATTATAAAGTTGCTCAATCTCAAATGAGTGACAGTTGTTAACCATATCACTTATATTATTTAGCACACCTGTGAATAAAAATTGCTATATAAAATTCAAATAGATACTTATATATTATTCAACATAACAAGTAACCTCGGCACAGACTTTTGGGCAAAGGTGTGGCTTTTAAACACGTCAGGCATACAGATGGCACCTGATAATCATCGGAAATACTAATTGTCACCGAAGTTAAGTTTTATGTTAAATAAAGAGTATGGTAAAAACATTTTTGAACCTAAAATTAAATTATTACAATTTTATTTAAATAATTTAATTTTATGATTTACTGATCACTATCATAATTATTCATATTTATACTGTAAACATTATTACTAGTATCATACACATATTATTTACATTATTAAATTTTGATATTAACTTCCATTAAAAAATAAAATTTAATAATTGCTAATATAATATAAGAAAAAATTTAGTAAAACATACCATAAGTTTCATGTTTTTCTTCCAAAACCTGTATAGGTTCAAGTATTGGTTGAACAAAATTCTGTGTAGATTTTATATTTTTCTTTTTAATTTGAGGCATAAATATTGATGCCATATGAGATGGTTGATTTTTTGAATGAACGACAGGATTTGAACAGGTGAGAGATGAGTTATGTGGCTTTTCAAATTTAACTAGTGGAAATTGTTCTGTTGTATCTACATTTGAATATGCTTTATCTTTAACACTGTCATATTTTTCAGACAATAAATGTTCATTGTTTAAGGTTTTGTTAAAAACTGTTGAATTGTTAATACTCTTATTGAGACATTTGTTCACCATAGACTCTTCTGTAATTCTATTAATATTCATAGAACTGAGGTTCACGACACGTATAGGTAATTTTATAATTATTTTTTCAATACAATTATCACTATCTCTAGAGCTAATGATTGTTGAACAGATACGGTTAATAGTTTGATCATTTTTCTCAGTCGATTTAGAATTTTTCTTTTTCTTATATTTGGGATTCATTTTCGTTTCTTGTTTTTTAGACTTTCTTTTATCTGAACCATCACAATAATCACTATTTCTTGTAAATTCTATATTTTCTAAGACTGAATGATTTCTATTCAGAAGCCTAGATTTTCTATTATATGATACTTCAGTGGCATCTAAAAATAAAAATGTAATTAAAAATAATCGTTGAAGTAAAAAGATCAATATAAATGCTACCCACTCAAATCATCAGCTTTTGGACATATATCTTTCATTACTTCTCTCTTTTCATCTCTATATTCTTTTTCATCTAATCCTTGTACACTTTTTGATGAAGGTATTTTTATAGCTTTATTTTCACCTGTTTCATCATTAGGCAATTCAGAATCTGAAAGTTTATGTGTTCCACAACGTTTTTTAGCAACTTTAATACAACGTTTTGTAATACCTGTATTGCTATAACAAAAAAACCAAATTTAAAAAAACTGTTAATTTTTGAAAAATGAAAATGAACTTACTTTTTGTCACATAATATGTCAGATTTAATAGGCAAGGGAGCTTCTAAGGTATGACAAGGAGCTGCTGGAAGAGTACCAATATTATTTCTTTGACACCATGACTCATATTCATTAGGTTGTATCCGTTTAACAAATATATCCATATTGATCTTAACTGAATCTGGACTACAATGACACTTTGATGCATTTTTCCCATACTCCACCCAACGTGGTGATGCAAAGTTGGTCGATTCAGCTATATTAAATCCATGGTTAAAACCAGCATGGTAACCAAAGGGGAAAGTTATCATAAATTCACCCTTCTCTTGTGTTATCTAAAACAAACAATAACATTGGTAATAAAAAATCATCAGTACTGATAATCTAGTTTAAAATTAGTAATTATCAAGTATTTACTTTATTGAATGGAATAGAATGTTCTTTTAACATATGAGGGGATATAAGAGTCATTTTATGTCTAAGAAAAGCAGGACATGATGATGCATCAGTTGGAAAAAAACTATTAGCCAACCTTTCTAGACGGCGACCATGTAATGGTGGTATTGCATACCTTAAGTAGAATAAAATATATAATATACAGTTACAAAAGTATAATAATATAATGTAAGAATAACCTTACCATGTCTTTGGATGTCCATCATGGATATAGTTTATACTATACAAGTCCATATCTTCAGTATGCCATGCAAATGAGGTTTTCCACATACCAAAATATAGATAAGCTGTATTGACACCTTCAATGCTGACACCATAATCTTCATTGACATAATCCAATATTGTTCCCAACTTGTTAATATTCCAAATCTTAATTTAATAAAAAAAAATATTTACATCATCTAAATATACATTTGAGGTAAAATAAATTATGATTTATAAAATATGTATAAATGTAACACTTACATTAACATCTTTATCAGTAATAGATCCAGATACATCTGCACCATAAATAGGGGGTGTGTAAATTACATTTCTCCAATATTTCCTTTCAAGATCCTTATAATCAAAATGATTCGGTGTCCTATATTTATCAGACAATGCTAGCTTTTTGTATTGTAATACTGTCATAGGTTTCTTTTGTATATTAAGTTGTCGATAAAATCCTTGTTTACCTTGTACAACCTAAATCAATGTAATAGTTATACTACATAGTTTATTAAAAGCAAAGTACTTAAGTGCATTACTTGAGATATTGGAGCTGGAATCTTCAAATTCATAATATCGTCTTGGTCATAACCATTCTTTCTCGGTATCCATTCAGGTGGTGGGATAACCTACAAGATTAAAATCACATATTTAGAACAAAAAAAGGTTGAATTGAAACAATAAAATCTGAAATTGATACAAAAAAAGCTACATTTTTATTATAACATACTTTTGCCACTCCAGCCAAATGAGCTCCTTTAGACTCCATTAGCTCAATATAACTACTGAAATTTTGAAATTCACTCCATGTTGGTCTGAAAACCATGATTTTAGGTGTACTTGTATTAGAATTCATCATATCTAAAATTATAAATAATTCATTATTAAAATCAATATGTTTTAAGAATAATTAATTCCAAATTTATAAATCATATTATAATAACTAAATTTTTACTCTAAAACGTTTTAAAGATGGCAAAAAAATGTATAGTATTTTGAATATCTAATGATATATTGCAAACGAAAAACCAATTTATTACTAATAGAAATTTATTTATTTATTTATTTATTACTAATCAATTAAGTGATAAACCATAATCAAGAATTATAATAACCATAATAACCATAATCACTTAATTTATTAATTTTAATTGTTGAAAAAAATAAAGATAAGCAAATTTAGTGTGGCATATTTTTAAATTATTAGCTTTTATAAGAATTAGAATACTACTAACTAGAATACTCATTACCCGGAAAAAAAGGTAACTACTTTTTTTAAAAAGTATGAAAATATATATAATACTAAAGACAATAAAAATTGCAGTTCAACGATTGAAACTTATAATCTAAAAGACAAATATTTAAATAAAACAATTAACCAAAATATAGCAATAAACATATCTGCACTTATGTAGACAAACATTACAAAACAATTATCAATAACAGTAGAATACAAAGGTATTAAAAAATATGCAATAATTGACACCAGGTCCAACATTTTATGCATAGATCTTCCTTAAATTAATGATATATAGTACGTTAAAAATGGGGAAAATTTTTTTATAACAAGAGCAGATAACACCAAATTAGAACAATTAGGTATTTAGGCAAAACAAAAGTAATGGTTAAAATAAATAATAATAAGTACTCTTTTAATGCCCTTATAATCAAAGGACTTAAATATTTCTAGGAAAAGACTTAATCATCAATTTTAAGGACAAAAACTTGAATATAAATAATGTCATGATATCTATGAATGAACTATGGTATAATTAATATAACACACAAAACAATACAAATAATATGGGAGCAGAATACAATATAATAAGCATAAATGACAAAAAAAAAATGTATAGAAAAAATTAAATGAATTACAATACAAATATACCACCGAAAAATAAAATTTATATAAAAAATGTTGATCAAAGCACTAATATAATGTAGTCATGGACAGATAAGGAATAGGATAGACCTTTCTACAGTGCCCCCTCCTATAACCCAAATATAATTATTAAAATAGTATACAAACATAAAAGTAATGAGCACACCCCTTTCACTTTTATTAAAAACAAAATTAGTTTTAAAAAAATAATCACAATGTAATACCATCTAAAAAATATGTTCAAACTTCATAAATACAAACAAATTAAACTGAGTAAAGGAGTACTTACAAATAAAATCCATTTAACATGACTAATATTCATTCTCACACAACAAAATCATAAAACTATTCAACCTTTCCATCATGATATTTATATACCATTAAAAATTTAAATGTAATTAGTATTTTAGGTAATAAATATGCGAAATGTAAGACAATTTAACAAAATATTAGTATTAAAAGGAATGCATTCACTGAGGTCAGACAACAGTACACCGAAATCAATAAACAATAAACACTATCAAACATAAGAAAAGGAAAGACGAAATGGAATGAAATAGCAAACTCAGCAAACAGTATCCAAAATATTAGTATTTATTTTTACTCCGTCTAGCCCTCAACTTTTATCATCATCCTATTTTCATCTATATAAAAAAAAAATAATGTACCTACACCTATTTTAATATCAAAAACTGCCCCATGAACAAAACTGAATTGCCATTATGGAAATACAGCAAACAAAAAGATGAACAAGAGAAATTAAAAAAAAGTAAATTAATAAATATAGCAATTTTTGAAACATTAAAAATATTCTATAAATAGAATTTTATGTAAGCGGACTTAAGAAAAAAATTATTCAACTTAAATATACACGGAAGATAAATCAAAAAGAAATAGAAGAAAAATATAATTCTGGGCTTTAGAAAAGGTTTTGAAAACATAAATTTTATTCTATCCCAAATAAAAAAAATATATACATATATATATATATATGTTACTTCACCATCCACATTTACCTTTCCAAACTCCAACCACTAACATATGTAAGACAAACAATAAGACAAGTAGCATCTACTTTTAGTTGATATTATAACCACCCTCCTCTGATTATAGTTAATTAATTTATAATAATGTTAAAAATTAATCTAATACTATTTTGAAACATGTCATAAATATAAACTTCTTAAGCCATACATTATGCTACATGTATACTATTTTTCATTTTCTTAATGTTTGTACTAGTGTAATAGTACACATTTCATTGCATAGCATAAGTTTTTTTTTTTAATAATATCATCAAATACTATATTGAAACACTTAATATATTTAAACTTGTTTGACCACACAATATTATGTTATATGTATACTCTTTTTCTATACTCAATGTCTTATATTTCATTGCATAGCTTTAAATTCAAAATTTGAGGACATAAATATTTTTTTTATAACATAAAGTAGTGCTAACCAGTTTGGTGAACAATAAAAGTTAAATGTAAGAATAAAATTAAAGACTGTATCGTAATTGTTATGATAGGCCAATGAAGCAAATGAGCCGAAACGACATATTATCGTAAAATTATACTTAAGCAAGTGAGCACAGCGGTAGAAGGGCCATAAGGGTTCTTCAGCGAGGCCTGGAATTTGATTTTATCTCGTATTTTTGTGTTTGTTTTTAAAATAATAAAAGTAATTTGGATAGTGTGAAACGTCGATTATAATCTCAATTTTGTGTACCTCACGAGATAGGTATACGACACTACATGGCATTCAAGTCGCCGGGCGTGCGGAACGTACCATATAATATTGTGTGTGTGT
>PVMI01030784.1:1997-13709 GCA_008528875.1 Aulacorthum solani
ATATGATTATAGAATAAAATATCAATGCTATCAGTATCACTGTATAGCACGATTTAAGATATGCAAAGCTCGATGAGAACATTAAATGTGTTTCTCAAAGTGTCCTCGATAAACTGTTGATAATAAAAAAATATTAGAGCTCATTATATTATTATTTTGCGATTATCACTATTTTATTACAGCCTACAACTAAATCTTTAATCGTGCTGCACAGAAAACTTAATTTATAATTACGCTTTTCTTTTTTTCTCTTCTTTTAGATCTTTGCCAAGTTCATAATCGTCAGAATCTTCTTCATTTGGTTGTTCAATTGATTTAGGTGCATTTTTTTTATTTTTACTATTAGACGACAATTTTGACCTAACATCATCAATACTTATTCTAAATAAAAAAAAAAATTATGTTTAGTAATATAAATATAGGTTTGAAAATAAAAACAAAATATATTTACTTTGATGTCTGATCACTAGAAGGTATAGTTATATCATCTGTAAGTTCATTATCTAAAACAGCAGGCTCTGAACTTAACTGTGGATCCTTAAGAACATCGTGAGTTGATTTTGGTCTACCACTAAACTCTTTAACAACATCAGTAAGCTCTTCTTCATCCTCTTCAGCTTCTTCACCAAATGATAAGAGTTTAAAATTTCTAAAAATACATGCGTAAATTCTAACTTAGAAACTTAATACTTATACCATATAATATAATAAAAGAAATAATAATAATGATATAATATCTAGAAGGTTTTTTTAAGACCATATAACTTACTTGACACCAGCAACTTCTTTTTTTTTTGAAAGTTTTTCAGTTTTCTCACTTTTTTTTTCAACTCTAGGTACAATATCAGGGAAAGGACTATTTAATACTATTGTTTTTAGTATTTTTTGATCATAAACTGGTTTATCTTCCTAGAAATAAAATGCATAAGACCAATAAATGTTAAAACAATGTAATAAATAAATTTTTAATACCGTATCTACAAGAGTTTCATTTAATTTGGTTAAATTAAAGATGGTATCACCAGCAACTTTTCCAAATATTGTGTGTTTGGTTTGAAGTTCTGGAGTAGATCCTAATGTGAAAAAGAATTGAGATCCATTATCATCTTTTCCAGCATTTGCCATAGCCACCAAACCACGTCGATTAAACCGAAGACGTGAATGTATTTCATCCTAAAAATACTTTTACCTTAAATTTTTGTGAAATAGAGTATATAAATAAAATAAAATTATTACTTTAAATGGATGACCATAAATTGATTCGCCACCAGCTCCAGTTCCAGTTGGATCACCACCCTGAGCTATAAAACCCTTGACAATACGATGAAACAAGACTCCATCATAATATCCATCGGTACACAGTTGAACAAAATTTCTACAAGCTTTTGGAGCTTCCCTTGACCATAATTCAATTTCAATATCACCAAATGAAGTTTTGAGCACAACCTTAAGCAAGTAAAAAAAATAATATTTATTAATAATTAAAAATTTATAATAATAATATTTCATATATTTTAATACTTGAATTTTATTTATTTAAATAAAATACTTATATTCTATTTAACATTCATCAATACTATATGAATATCATGTGTTTTTAAAACCTGGTTCTGCTTAATAATTATAATATTGTACATATTATTATGTTAAATATATTTCATAATGCAATTTTGTTATAATATCTATATATTTACAAGCCATATACTACCCATGCATTCATTGCTACATTTAAAAAACTACAAAACGTACAAACTTGAAATTTGGAAAAGTAGTTCTTCTAATGATTTAAAACAGCGTTTTTTAAACTGTAGTAAAAAAAGGGGGAGGGGTTCTCATTTGAAAAATAAAAGTTTGTCTAACTACAGGATACTTCTTAAGCAGTACAAAAAATATCAGGAATTTGAAAATATGGTCCTTAGATCTACTTGAAAATTTAAAATTCAGAATTTGAATAAATAAGCTATTAAAGGGAAAAATGGGAGTGGGCATGCTTAAAACATCACCCTGTATAGGTTTTACCACAATAAAAAACTGTACAAGGATGATTTTCAGCCATTATTTATAATTTGTTTTTAATATTACCAATTATGTATTATCTAACTCCACCACAATGCATCAGCTTAAAGGAGTTAGATACTTTGATATATTAAAAAAAACAAATTTAATGAAATGTATTCAGACATTAAGGCTCATGGGAGACACACAAAATATTTAATAACTTAAAAGTAAGATACAATTAATCTACACCTTAGTCAACACTATAATATTTCAAAAAGTAAATGTTGTACCTAATCAAAACAATAACACAATACTTACTTTTCCAGAAGTAGGAGGTTCTTGAATATAAATATTACTCATTTTATAAGCTTCAAAAGATTGTTTAGATAGTAACCAACAAGTAAAAATAAAACCAAATGAATTTAATGAACCATTAATATTAAAATTCAATAAATGATATATTATTTGAATATCAGGCTCAATTGAACATTTTATTAACCAAAACTTCAGGTCTGGTATTTGATTATAATTTATAGCACAATTATACGTTTTTAATTTTTAAAATTAATAACAAATAAGTTTATGCTTAACAATAAAGAAGGTATCATAAACAAAGAACATTATCAGAATAATAGTTTTCTTATTCCAACATATTCTACTATTTTATAACCCGAACTATAAAAACAATACTAAAATACTGAAATTTTTTTCAAATTTCGAAGTACTACCTATTTACTTTGACGTGGTTTTAGATGTTTTTTAAATCTTATTTCTTATCTAAATTGTAAATCATTATTTATTAATTATTAGTGTGTGACATAGATAATAAATAATAACAACTTGTGATAACATGATCGGACCGGTGGTACCACTCATAGGTATCTTCAGACAAATAAAAAATGAATCTAAACTTTTTGTCCAACTTATTTAGACGCATATAGTCTATATAGTCATAGCTTTTTAACGCATAGTCAGATAGGTAATGATATGTTCGGAATTGTGGAATAAAATGTAAAAATACTCCTTTTTTTTTGTTTTGAAGTATTTGAATGGTATTTTAAATACTTTATTTTACTATTGAATACTTTTTTTTATTCCTTTAATTCTTTGAATTCCTTTAATGTGTTTTTATTTGTAATCCTAGTTCAATAAAAATATCGTGCCGTCGTCATGATGCATCAACGTTATAACAATAATAATATTATCAAATAATATACCTATTGCCTATTGGCTATTAATTATTATTAATTTATGAACAATTCGATATCGACATATCGGTTTCGAATATTTATAACTAATTATTATAACATATTACTTATATACGAAAATAGCTTTTAATATAGCACTATAATAATACCACCCAGTGACGTATCCACGGTGGGGGGGGTTCAGAACCCCCCCCTCATGAATCTGAGGTAATAAATTAACTTTTACATGAATCATGGTTTTTTCTTCAACATTTTTATATTTTAGAATTTTGACTTGGAAATTATATTAATAGTTTGTACAAACACTATAAACGTATTATACACATGCTACACATACACAAGTCATAATATTATGATCATATTTACTACTTTGATCATTTTTGCTTGGGAATATATTATTTAGGTTTTCTACAACGGTTGATTCTAAATCGGTTCGCTGAATCGGTCGTCTGGTCCCGATAACAGCGATGAAAGCGATATCATTGTCCGTATTCAAATTTTATTTTAGGTATACCCAGTGGAGTGTTCAGAGATTTGATGCACTGGGTAAATATAATTTGTTGCCCCCAAAATTAAAAAAATTATTTAAGTTTTTTTTATGATTATTAATAAAATAACAACATTATTATTAATTATACATAGAAGTATAGAACATGATATAATATGAAACATTATCTAAGTTAAAACATTTAATTAAATAAAAGAAACATACAAATTTATATTTTACGATGAGGCTTTTGGGCAGCAAAATCTTCAATGGCCTCATTATAACCAATTGATTTAGTTATCTCACATTCTACATTTAAAATCGCCAAATTGTTTAAGTGGTTGTCATTCATTGAAGATCTTAAGAATGATTTTACACTTTTCAGAACACTAAATAATCGTTCAGCTGAGGTATTAAAAACCGGACAGCATAAATAAAGGTACATACAAAGAATTTCCTGATGTGTACAAAATACATCACAGTAAAGTCACCACTACAACTACAACCGCTATCGTGTTTTATAAATAACCAATTTATATTTCCGAAATTCCAAGTATTTGGACGAGTATCATTTATATGATAATCGAGGCAGTATTATATGACACTATTATTGTTAACATTTTTTAAAATAAAAATTGATGCCCGGGACGATTGCTCTCTCTCGGGCGCCCCTAAATATGCCACTGGGTATACCTGGTTGGCTATTCTTCCCTATCAAAATATTTATCACCGCCAGGAACTAACTGTTTAGAGACTGTCCTGCCATCTAGGGATTAAATTAGTAGAGTTAAAAGTTTATCTGAACACCAGTAGTAGCATGACAAAATGTTTGATATTAATTGATAATAATTGATAAATAGTAATAATCATTTATTTGAAAACGTGCAATTTACTAAATAGATTATAGAAGTAGTTACTAGTTAGTTGAGAAGTGAAGAAAACTTGAATGTTTTGATCATCATTTTTAACCTAACTACGATCAACTTTTTCAATTGTGTTTAAAGGGTATTCAATTTTCAGATTTACAAAATGGCAGCTGAAGAACTATCGAAAAAGTTCCAAACAGAACTGGATGCTTTTAAACAATGTCAAAAAGAAATTCATCAATTAACAGGAATGCGTCAACAACTGGATGGTCAACTAAATGAAAATTCAATTGTTAAAGAAGAGTTAGCCCTATTAAAACCTTCAGGTGAAGTATATAAAATGGTTGGCCCTATATTACTGCGTCAAGATCACACAGAAGCTAAGGAAAATATTGACAAACGTATGAGTTATATAAAAAATGAACTTCAAAGAATTGATGACCGGATTCACACATTAGAGGGAACACTAGACGAATATAGGGAGTCACTTACTAAAATACAACAACAGTTTCAAGCTCAACAAATTAAAAAATGATTTATGTTATCAATCATTTCAAATCAACCGATGAAAATTTATGCTACTAACTACTTAGTGTGCCGAATTCATTGAATTTCTAATATTTTCTAAATGTTTTCATAAGTAATACTTCTAATAATATATTAACATGTATTCAATATATCCATGAACCTAAAAAATAGTTTATTTAATTTAATAATAAATAATAAATATTCGTCCAATAATAATTCTTTTTTATGTTAATTATCAATAAGTAACATAGTTGGTAATAATACAAAGTTTTTGAACTTTAAAGTAATATGTATTTAAGTGAAAATTATACTTCATGTATTCAATATTATTAAAATATTATCAATCATTTTATTCCCTAAGATTCTCCTCCTTTGAAATTTAATTTTAATTTATATTAATAACTAACTAATATTTTAACAAGCAATATACAGACAGGGATTTATGTGATTTTAATTTATATACCTATAAATGATTAATAGTATATGATTAAAATATTAAATAATACATAATGTATCAAGGTTAGCCAGTTTGTGTCGCTATGTAGCAGATGAGCATGAGGGAAGTGGGCTTATTAATTTTGTAGAATTCATTAATTATTAGTGTTATTACTAACTTGATATACTCTATTCAGGTTGAAAGTGAACTCCAGCCCCCCATAAAAACTAAACTATTGAACACTTGCTTTCTCTCATGGGTAAAAAATATTAGTGATTCATAGCAACTAGCAACAATTTTTTTTCTTTATAATCGGATCTGTATTTTAAGGTTGGGAAACATAGTAGCATAGTATTCTCTTATTTATCAATCTATAATTAAAAAATATGATGGGAATTCTGCAGTTATTTCCTGATTTATTGATACTTGCTTAAAAGTCAAGAACCACATTTTGCAGAGGCATCTGTTACAGTATATAATATACAATAAGGTATGATAAAGTATACTCCATAAATATCATGGTATATTATTATTAGGGGTCACCAGCAATTATTTTTGGGACACCAAAGCCCAACATATACAATTTTCAATATTATCATATAAAAGGGTCTTTAAAACGCATTTTTAATACACATTAATGTGGGTATTAGTTTTTCAAAAACTCTAGATTCATTATTTGATAATAATGTGATAAATCATTCTGTACTTAAGCCATATATTATTTTATAGCTTCATTTTTATAATAATATGCTTCTCCTTTTCCTTGTTATTTATTAATTAATTTTTTTCTTGTTTTTCTTTAAATGTAAATGTTGTTTAATTGTTGTAATGGTTGAGCTATAATAATTAAAAAACATCAGAAACTAAAAAAAAAAAAAAAAATAAAGTGTCGTCAAGAATCTTGAATTATGAAGGTTTGCACACAGAGAAATAACGTGCATACAGCATCAAAAATATTGAGAGTTGAGATTTGAGAATCTCTAGTATATTCCCATATAAGACATAAAACATTTTGTCATGCAATATGTCAATCGTTAAAACTTGGTGGGACAGTGGTACACAACTACTGTGAACTGCAGTTGTCTGGACGTCAGGTAAAGCCTTGGATCTATGCCTTGTTCTGTGCACTTATAAATATAATACTTATCCGTGGTTATGTTGTACAACTCATGACTAAATCTATTTTATCATGGAAAAAAACTACAAGTGTACAACCATGACTAAATAAATATATATGTTAATATAAATAAATTTAATCCTTTAGTAGCAATAGTACTATATATTTTTTTTTTTTTATAATGAATATGTTCTTATTTATTGACCTCAAAAGAGTCCAACAATCAACCTCGATCAAAGATATTACCACGGACAAAAAATCTTCTAAGACCGTGGGCATTACAATGGTTGCCCGACGATATCGCATTGCACTTTCAGAATCAACAGCTCAACTAACTTATTGCGCTCTTTATTCGTAAATTTGCCGTGCGATTTGCGAATTTGCCATAGCCAAAGCAATTAAACAATATTATATTAATATCACGGTCTTCGTAGATACCTAACCTTACCTATATATAGGATAGTATCTTAAATCGTGACCGTAATTTATAAAGTTCAATAGTATCATATATTGTTCTGTGATAGTATATAAGTATTTCAATGTTGTTATCGAGCGCTACAGAATTGTTCTTATCATGAGAGTAATATCACAAATTATATGAAATATTATATTATCTTTAATCGTGCATACTATTATCCCTATTAGTACAGAACAATAAAATGCTATTAGGGATGGCAAAAATATTCCAGACATCGATATAACGAAAACCGAAATATCGATGTACCGATATTATCGAAAAGTAATATTTCAAAAAAATATCGATATATCGTTGTTATCCCTAATCGTGCAAGACTGCAAGCAGCGTGTTGTGGTTTTTGATAAAATAGTAAAATACGCCATCGGCATTCGCACTGACATTTGAATATTTGACGCATGTGTTTATCTCTACCCTGGGAATTCGCATTCGGCCTCTACTCTCTATGTCCATGCGTGAAGTTGACTTCAAGTTACCCGAGTGTAAGGCTTTAATACCTTATTAGTTATTAATTATTAACATTTACTTTCACAGTCCATTCTTTATGTTTATCTTTTAAGTTAAGATTAAAGTTCCTACGTCTAAGATTGCGCTAAAAATTTGAAATTTGAGTGCAAATGGTTGTCCATTGTTGATATGCAGCTTATGTCCGTTAATTCTGTAAACTGCAGTCCAGTGATACATGGAGTATGATGTGACTTAAAATGTCATGTAGGTATGTGTATAAATGCATGATAAAGTACTGCGATTAAATTTCAAATCATACAAGTAGTTCAAGTAGGTACCTACTTCATACATTTTTATAGGAAAGTGATAAATCACAAGTATTTGTTTAATAGAATGCAAACAATTTTAAACTCAGTTGCATACACATAATTTAGTATATAGTAACGTTTTTCAAAATATTTCTTTTACATAATATCAGTTGCTTACAACAAACATTAAAAAAAAAACAATTTATATTTTTAATCCCTATTTGTCATTTATAAAGGTATAAAGCTTAAAAATTGATGTTAAACAGTAATATTCCTCTATATTAAAAAAAAATCATATTTTGTTATAATTGTAAGTTATGAAATAAAAGTATTTTCATAAAACATACCTAAGTAGTAAGTGAAATAAAGAGTTTTTTTACATTACATTAAGTTATCTAGGTACCATAGTTTTTATGACGTTTTATGGCAATTTGTTATACTCACTGACAGTGGTGTATTTAGGATTTTCTTGAGAGGGGGATATAGAAATTAGAAAAACATTTTCAAATACACCAGTCATGCAAGACTTTTTTTTTTTTTTTGCTGATCACTAATTTTTTATCAAGTATATTTTAAAAGACAATATTAATGAATGAATAGCATTTTAAGTTTAATATAATAATCTAATGATATAAATATAGTTATAAATTTATAAAATATTTAGGCGATTAATAATTTATTCTGTAAAAATTTAAAATATCATATAATTATATTGATCATTGATATCTACATAGGTTTATAAAACCAGTGAGTTACTGTTAACTATAAGAGCAACGTTTATATACTCACAAACTAGTTCCCATTCACGGTACATTGAGTGAAAACCAATAACGGAACAAAAATGTACATATAGTATCAAATCAGCTTCCTTTTATTTGAGAGGAGATGACAAAAAGAATGGTAGAGACTTGTATGGTATGCATCTATTAAAGGATTAGATCATGGGTAGTTTTTTAAACCACATGAAAGCAATGAATTGATAAAGTAATAGAAATAATAATATTTTTACGTCACAACCTTTTTTTAATACATTTTTATAAATTATTTTTTTGTATTAATTGCTTGTTTTATGGGGTTAACACTTACAGAAACTGTGAGTTATAGGTACTAGGTACATGTAGATCATGAAAATTATGGTAAATTGCTTACAATACTGTTACCTATATTTCTTCCAAATTCAAAATCAAATACATATTCATGTTTCCCACTCTTTTTTAATTTGATGTACTTACTTTATTGAAATATATTTTTATTTCCTTTATGTGTTGCTTAAATCTATTGATTTGATAAAAGTATACCTATTTAAAAATTAGCAACAATTCGGGTTATGTGGTGATCCATTTAACGAAAGACACTCATTATTTCAGAAACCAATGAAGTTTTTGAAAATATTTCTTTTACATAATTTTAAGGTTTTAAAAAACAAAGTTTTTTGAAAAAAAAAATATCATATTTTAACTATTTTTAATTGTTATAATTTTTTGAATGACAACAAACTCTATAATTTCATATTTCTTAACAGAATTTACTCAGAGTATCTTGGACTATAACTTTTTAAGTAAATATTTAATGTTTTAATGAGCAGAGTAGCGAACTACTGTACTACCTGTACTACTCTGCTCAGCTCAACTAAACTATAAATATTAAACTACTAGAATTACATTTTTTTGTATCAAAGTATTTCAATAAATATATTAGTTTGTCATAACTTATTAATACATTTCAATTAGTATATTTTTCAATTTTCAGTGCTATTTATAGCACTCATTGTGGTGTTTTTAAATGCATATTCAAGCACTAAAAGTGTACTTTATTACTGCTATAATTTTCAAGCCTTGGTAATAAGGAATTAAAAATACATGTTGTTTTAAAAACAGAAACAATTAAAAATAGTAGAATATTGTTTCTGAACTAATTAAAATTAGGTAAAAGTATTTTTTCAAGAATATCAATAGTTTATGAAATAATGAATCTCTTACATTAAATGGATCACCTGAAATCAATATACTAACATTCACCCAAAGTTCATACTTATGAAACAACTTATTTATATAAAACATTGAATAATATTGAATAATTAAACATAAAAAAATAGTTAATAGATGATAATTTTGGATATTAAGTTTAAATACCTAACAAAAAAAAAAAATGATTATATTTTTATAAAATTTCAGGCAACAACAAAAAAACATTGAATTTACTGCAATACAATAATTAAGACATCAAAACTTCCGAAGAGTTAAATACCAACAATCAAAAAAATTATTTTATCATTTTATACTAATGATGATTATAGTACATTGGATGAATACAGAATAAATATTTTTCATAAACATAAAAAATATAAACAAATATCAAAAATGCATAAGAAGGACAAATTTGTAGAATTAACAAAAATTTACAATAATGATGTTCATAATGAAAGTTTTGAAAACAAAAACTCTAAAAAGAAAATGTACGGTCAAAATTCAACAGAGTTAAAGACTTATACAGAAGAAAACACTTGTGAAAAAGATATTGAACAAAATATTATTGATTCTTATTCAAGGAAGGATGTAAACCAAAAAAGAAAGGCTGAAATAAATGCATTAGCAGATATTTCTTTGGTAAATAAATGGGACATAGATAACGATAATGTTATGACAACTGAGAAACCTAAAAAGAAGAAAAATCATAATAAAAGTTTAAATTCAAAAGAAATAAATTCCAATAATGATGGAGATTACAGAACATATGAAAAAGATAATGATCATACTGATTCTGATTCCACAAAAAAAAGGATGTCTGAAATAAATGCTTTAGCAGATATTTCTTTGGTAAATAAATGGGACATAGATAACGATAATGTTATTGCAACTAAGAAACCTAAAAAGAAGAAAAATCATAATAAAAGTTTAAATTCAAAAGAAATAAATTCCAATAATGATGGAGATTACAGAACATATGAAAAAGATAATGATCATACTGATTCTGATTCTACAAAAAAAAAGATGTCTGAAATAAATGCTTTAGCAACTAAGAAGCATAAAAAGAATAAAAGTTTAGATATCAATGAAGCAGAAATCAAATCATTTGAAAGAACTTGTGAAGAAGTTAGTGAACCAAATATTAATGGTTCTCATTTTAGAGAAAATGTTAAAAAACTAAGCAGTAAGAAGAATTACATTAGAAGCTTAAATTTAATAGAATTAAATGCAATTAATAATGCAGAATTCAAATCATTAGCATTAACTTGTAAAGAAGTTCATGAACAAAATATAATTGATTCTTCTTCTTGGAAGAATGTAAACCGGAAAAGAAAGTCTGAAATAACTTCTTTAGCAGATATTTCATTAGGTGATGATTGTAGCATTAGTAATGAGAATGTTCCAACCAAAAAAAGAAAAAAGAAAAAAAATCATGATGGAAGTTTAAATTCAATAGAATTGAACACCAATCATGATACAGAAATCCAAATATTTGAAAGAACGCACGAAGAAGTTAAGAAACCTAAAAAAGAGAAAAAGCATAATAAAAGTTTTAATTCGACAGAATTAAATAATATTAATGATTCCGATTGCCAAACATATGAAAAAAAAAAAAATGCTTTTGATTCCACTGAAAATATAAGCCAAAAAATAATATCTGAAACAAATGCTTCACCAACTAAAAAACCTAAAAAGAAGAAAAATCACAATAAAAATTTTAATCCAACAGAATTAGACACAAATCACGATAAAGAAATCCAAATACTTGAAAAAACGTTCGAAGAAGATAATGATTCTGACTACATAGAAAATGTAAACCAAAGAATAAAATCTAAGTTAAACACTTCAACAGATATTTTTTTGGAAGATAAATGT
>PVMI01030787.1:0-12110 GCA_008528875.1 Aulacorthum solani
TTTATTTAATATACCCACACTCACGAACATTCATATACCTACCTGCATGCATACATACATGAGTACATAGAGAGTTAGATTTTCTGACAAACATTGCACCGTTATCATTCATAATATTATACATTAACTAATATAATTTCTGTACTGAGACTTTTCTCTAAATTATTATATTACATAGAAGAAACGTATTTAGAAATGTTTGAATATTTAATTTTAAATATAAAAATAGTTTGTTGATACAATAAACTATAATAATATGGTACTACATAATAAGAAAACTGTTTAATCTAAGTTCGATATTGACTTCATAAATAAGACCACAGGTAACCTTCAAATAAAGAATGAAAAATTATTAGAATGTAAAAGTAAAAAAATAGTTTCATATTTTTCACTTAAAACAGCAGCAATATTAATAATAATATTCAAATAATATAATATATAATTATAATAAATGGGTAGGTACTTACATAAATATAGTTTTATTATAGTTGAAAACCGAAAAACCAATATATTATGATTATAAATTTCTTATGAGTGATACATAACTACTTAACATAGGTATGTAACATATTATGTATAGGTACATTACTGTAATAATTATTTTATAAGATACCTACTTTTGCATTATAATTTAAATTCTGCCTATATTATTTACATACTACATAGTAGAAACACAACATGATTAATTGCTGCCCGATTCAATCACAATTACTGTAATGCCTATTGCCAATGCACACCATGTTATATATGATAAGATATAGCAATTAAATGTTAGTATAGACATAATAGATCTACAATAGTAATAATAATTGAAACACGACAACACATTTCAAATTACTGAGCTCTGAACAAAACTTATGAAAATAAAAGAAGCATTAAGATAATTAAATATAAAATATATTGTCAGATGAGGCAATCAATACCTTATAGTTTATACATTTCCCGAACATATAAGTGAAATATGTGAAGTTTAATTTTTTAACTGTTTAAAGTTTTAATAGGTCAAGAATTGCAAACAACATAATGTTCGGTATTATAATCTATTGTTTTATTCGCAGTCTAAATTAAATCGAACACATATTTGATTTTCATGAGACCGTTAATATTTATATGAAAATTAAAGTTTCATTTCTATGCATTTGCCAAAATGAGCATACCTGTCGCATAATAATCGTCGACGACATAGTGTATAGCGAAAACTTAATGTACCCCTTGCAATACGAAAAGTCACATACGTATGTGGGGCGCACCGTCCGAGTCGGATATAACAGAAAATAATATGTATTAAGGTGCAATCGTAATAGTAAAGAGCTAGTGGTCGCATTTCAGAGAATATTATTTCTTTTGTACGGGACATACATACAAACAAAAACAAAAGACACTTATATGAGTGTACGTTGTACGAATAGAATAAATATATATAAATATATACCTATAGGCTATAATATAATGTATATATATATATATATATATACAGTGGATGAAACAATTAAAGGAACACCGTGACAAAGCAACTTTCACGGTGAACGGAAGTTTTTCAATTTCGTCTTCTGGTTCGAAGGGTTTTAATAGAGAGACTATAATATGTATACGTTCGTCGCCGAGCGAGCAAAGTGAACTCGTTTTCTTAGTTTTCTATTATGCATTATTTATATACAGATAATGTAACGTAGATAAAGAGATGGAAACATCAGCGGCAAAGTGTGTCTAAATGTAAGAGAATCATAGATACTGAGCTTATTTTTCATCTTGGAGATGCGCGTCGAGTTAGTATGTACTTATATATTATGTTTATGTCGCATTTAAAAACTTTTCTTTGGGTATTTTAATACTTCACTGCCCCCCCCCCATCCTACCCCAAACAGTAACATTTTGAACACAAGTTTTCAACTCAACGTTTACGATTACATTAAAAATTATTATATGTCTGTGAGTTCTGAACGGTGATATTTTATTTCCAGACATCGGGGAGTGTAAAAATATAAACTAAGACTTGTCGCAGTTAACTTTTAACTTAATAATGTATTGTATACAAGTTGTGAGACACGTTCGGAATTCTGTAAGCGAAAAATCTAAACAGCACTCGGAAAACGTACCGTCACACAAATCACTCGCCGAATAGTACAATATTGCATCACCGTGAGTCTACATATTAATCACGACTATTATAGGCCCGAATTGCAGGTTGGAGTTTGGCGGTGCTTATGAAAATCCTCAGGGCTCAGTTTATTTTTATGGCCAATAATGTGAATAGCTCAGTAATTTTTGTAATTCGTTGGATAAGTGTTTTTTTGCTCGGGTTCAACTGATTGTCGATTCATACTTTTGAGTTTTGATTGGGTATATGCTTTTTTAATTATATTTAATCTCGCTGCCTAAAGTCCATGTGATAACTATCTGATTACAAAACGAACGATGTACCATTACCATTTCGATTATTAGGTGGGTAGTTTTAGAATATGAAATTTGTGTTTCTTCTTGATTTTTACATTATTTTATAGATTTCTTATCGTGTCTGCAAAACATTTAAATAGGAATATATTACCTACTAACAACGTGGACATTTATGTTAGGCAGTGTACCCGTTTATTTACCGTGTAAGGTAGGTACACATAACTACAAAGCGGTCGTGGTTGAACGTCAAACTCAAACAAAAGCGTCTGTTTATACTATTACATTATGTACACGTATCGTGGTAGTGGTAACAGTAATGTGGTATATAAACTTCAGTCTATCATCTGTCGTGTTGTCGGTCATCGGACTTCAATTATATAGAAACGCGACGAGGGAAAATCGGTTCAAATCGTTCCGGTGCGATTGACGTGACAGACCGTCGAGACCGTTTGTTTGAACAACTTAGCCAGGAAATTAGATACGTTCGTGTGTATTTCGAGGGGAAATATCAAATGGAAAACAATGTTTAACCAAACGAAATCGTTTCGCACACGTTGTCACCTATTATAATAGTATTATAACGTACTTTAGGTTAAGTAAGGTACTGTAAGGTCGAGGCAATATCGTTTGTTTTCGTAGATACGTATTTAATATATACATATATTATTTCCATTGTTTTGCTTGCGTATATTTACATACACATTAATAATAGTGCCACGGTAGCCTTAATATCTTTGTGATTTTAGACAATGTGTTAATGAAAATAATTAGTTTCTAATGTAAAGTGAGTTATTTGTATTATTATTATTTAGCAATATTATTGGAGACAAACTAATAAAATAAACCTTGCAATAATCGATGGGGCTGATTGTTAGACTCTATCCTCTCTGCATTCAAGCTTTTTAATGACGTCTTAGGTTATAGATTTCAATGTATATAAAAAAAAAGTGTTGTATGTTAGTAAATATTATCGGGTCATCCAGCTGTTCAAATCGTAATACATTTTTTATAGTGAACTTCTATTAAGCAGTATTATTAGACATTAGTACTTATTAAAACAATAGTCTAATGACAGTCGAAAGATGAGACATATGATATTATATAGTATGATGTATATTGTTTATCTACTATTTTTGATTTTTTTTTTTAATAATAATTCAACTATTTCACGCTTCAAAGTTACTTATTAAAAATGCATTAAGTACCAACTTATAGTACTTTTCCACACAACCTATATAGCTATTTTGTTGTAGTATGACCACATTTCGTTAGGTGTTTTCCAAACGTTCCACTATATTCTTCAGAATAACCACAACTTGATAGTGACGATGTAAAATGAGCATATTTCACGAGTCTAATTTATCTAGTTAGTACTTTGAAGATTGGTGGTTATTAGGATTACAGCATATTATTCCCATCATTTTTCTAAATGCCTGAATAGCGAGTAATAAGTTAATGAGATTAGATTGTTTTTCATCGTTCGAAAAGTACCTACTTTTCTTATGGACGTTATCTATACTAAAATTAAATGTCATAGTATTCTAGGACTTAATTTTCTTCAAATGATATATTAGACTACAAATAGGCACATCTGGCTATTTGGCATTTAATTGACGTTCAAATAAAAAACAATGATATGACGAATTTTTCGTTAATATTTTTCGGAAATGGGTCAAAATAATAATTAGTTAACAATAAATACTATGACTATGACGAGACGACAAATTGAGTATGTGCAAAATGTAACCGTGTGCATCATGTTAATTATAACGCGTACGATTGACACGGCCGCGGAGCTTCATTGACAGTGAATATAGTCTTCGACGAGACTTCGGAAACATGACGTTCAACTAACTATTAGCAACAAGTTCTCTGCTAATTATTATTGAATCTAAAGTGCGTATAATAAAATTTACCACGTCTGACTTTGTTTCTTACTCGAGGTACCGCAAGCGTATTAAAAAATAGCAAAGAGTACTGCAATGATGTTTGTTATACACTATAAATATAATAACATATACGTTTGGGTTAATGCGGTTATACGGTGTATAATGAAACTTCAAAGTAAATATAATAAATAAGTTTTCGCCTCTTAAGATGCGTAGACATTGCCTCGTTGACTTGACTTTACACTATAAGGAAAACGTACCTTAATCATAATAAAACCGTATTAAAGTTCCATATATGTTCGCACCACGAAATTCGTCGTACGTTTCTCGAAATACATTTATTATAACATAATACAATATTACCATATCTAAATTATATGGTCGGGTGGTTGGAGATAATATATTATTCCACGTGATACGATTTTACGAATATACTCACCCGTAATCGCGTGTCTAAGGTCTATACGTTACACATCCATGTGTGTTATAACCTATAATACATAAATATATACATCTGATACCTACACAGAGTGTCCCGTGAGGATTTACCCGTTGCGATATCTCCCGAAATAATACAGATATTATAATTTAGGTTTTTTAATAAGACTCACGGGGACAAGAACTACAAATATTTCATGCTGTAGTTTATTCTAATCAATGGTTTGGTAAAAAAGTTAAAAATATATTTATTTTGTTTAATTATTTTCGTACAAATCGAGATAGTCATTTTGTAGAGTTTGTTTTTCTTAAAATGTTGACAATATTTTATTTTCATTAATCTCCCGATTTTTAATATTTTTTATAGTCTCGAGAAAAGTTGCTGGCCACACTGAAAACGTTCGCTAGTCCTAAGAGCACTCACCACATGTTTGATACCACTATAATATATTATATGGTATCAAATAATTCACAATTTTTCCTGAAACGAGAAAGAAATATTAAAAATCAAGATATGGATGAAATTAAAATATAGAAACATCAATATTTTCAGAAAAATAAACTCTATAAAATAGCTACCTTCAATTATTTTGAAAATAATTAAATAAATAAATATATTTTTTAACTTTTTTATCAAAACATAAAAATTAATTAAAATATGAAATATTTTCAGGTAGTTCTTGCCTGAGTCTTATTGAACTGCCAGAATTATGATATTAAATCCATTATTTCAGTAGATATCGCAATGGGTAAATCTTCACGGGATACACCCTGTATATATAATATTATAAATTACGATTATGTACGAGTATTATAGTACGTACGTGTTATTACAATATGACCACGTGGCATGCACAACACCATAGTGTATATATTACGTGTATCGATGATACCATAATAATATATAAAAGTGTTTTGACGATACTGTAAAATATTTAATGCGATATCTATTGATTTTAATCGTCAGTCATATCGTGTTGTTAACCGACCACGAATATTATGGTCTTCGCATCGGTTTCCTTATATTGGCTGTTAGGAGGTAGATCAATTATTGGAGTCGTCGTCGGCTCTTTCAAGTGCCCTATTTTTTCCCCCGTCACTCGTCGACTGCGTGGCCAATCTAAAAGACGTGCGTAACACATTTCGGCGACAGACGACTTCCACACCGCGTTTCTAAGGGTTCGCGGTTGATGATGAAAAATTATTTAAACGGACGCGGCGGCGACATCAAGACGGGGCGATGTAATAATATTAATATATACATATATAATATTATGTATATGTATACATTGTGTATAAACGTAGATGATGACAAATAATCGATTCGAATTCCGGTGTATGAAAGACGTGTGACAATAAGACCTTCCTTCACGTCACGTATGTAATTATTAATATTTTATTTAATATATACATAATGTACATTGTCATGTTAAGCGTTTAATAGTATATTGTATTTTATAATGGAATTATCTATATTGTTTATAAAACCGGAAAAATAACGGAAACTAAACACACAACCATTCATGGCTCGGCCGCCACCATTATTATAATAAATAATATATTATATCATATTTGTACATTATGACCGGCGCAAGTCAAAATTAATATCGGCCAGAGGGTGCAGGTTGGTGCAGAGCATAGCGTTAATCGATGAAACACACTTTTACTTGTGGCTATTTATGCACACGCACATCGTATCACCATATATGTATACAATTAATCAAAATAACTTGACAGCAGCACTTTCCCCTTTTACGCCGTCTTCATCGGTTCTCCCGTCGGGCGACAGACTTTAATCTCTCTCTCCACCACCCCCCCCCTCTGATGCCTTCTACCTATCACATATTTGAACGTACACAGTCTATTTTGTCCAACTATTTTCCCCCTTCCAGTAACACTACACACCCAACCGATTTCCTGTCAAGTTTTATAGTTTGGAAAATCGGGTTGGACAAAAGAGGCGGTGGCCGAGTGTGTGTGTGTGTGTGTGTGTGAGCATCGTATAATATCGATTCTCCCCCGGGATATAGGAAGCTCGTAAAAGCTGGTTTTCGCACACACATGCAAAAGGCTTTAAAGACGTCCCAGACAACGGAGATTTCCGCAGAATCAGTCACGAGTACGCCTGCGGATGGTGTTTATCTATAGCTTAGAGTTCAACGGAGAAACTGTGAAGACAAATTCGTTACACCTCACACCCCATTTATGTATTACACTAAATACGCACTGTATAGAAACAGTTATTAATAGCCATGTTCTAATATGCAGTAATTAACTAATTACAATATAATAATAATTTTAGAGCTGTAAACCGCCAAATAACGTATATCTTCTAACTCGTAAAAACTTCTTTCAAACAGAATCCCCTTCCCCAGCTTAAGCCTAAGACTTATCCGTAAGGAATACAAATCCTTTCGTGGATAACTTGATGTGGTGGAGACCATATTATATTCCAACACGTGAGCCTTCACAGTGCGCCTTTGCCTGCTGTTCTGTCGCCTTTCCTATGCTCATTTCCCATAGGGGCATGTTTACATGCGTGCACGAAATATGTCTGTACTGTGTTAGTAGCTCTCGGAGAGCTTATTTACTAACACGCGAATGCTGTAGCCAAAGCTGACCGACTGCCATATATTTTATGGGTGTGTGTATACGTACAATACATGTTATAGATAGGTGACACCACGTTCGTTGATTCCCAGTTGTCGGCCCACAAACCATGATTTAAGTGGAAAAAGAGCAGCTGCGACGATAAACTATACGAGTTTCATGAACACAAAACTAACTGCACATCATATATTATAACACTATATTATACTCCATTCGCAGCTCTTGCAGCTATAGCACCATATCATAGACGGTGCACAGGAAATCCTAGGAAACATATCCGTTCAAACTTCACCGTTATTTTCAGCTAGATAATGTACGCACGGCGGCTTTCTGCAGCTGATAATATTACGAAACGTGTGTAAACAAATGGTGGTTTGAAAATAGCACTGTTTTACTATAAAATTGTTGCGGTGCACGTAAATGACAAAGACCAAGTTATTGTATTTACTCTAGAAACGTGCTATACAGTGCATATTATATTATACATTATAATAGTACACACAAAAGTAATTTGGAATACAAAAAAAAAAGATTATCTTGAAATTTTAAGAGACGTTTTGAATACTTCCCAACAATATAGATGTATGATTTGATAAATCAAATTCACTGAATGCTGTTCATCGACTTGTCGTTAAAAAAAAACTATAGCATCCAGCAATAAAATTGTCAATATAAAACCTTTGGGATGAATAGTTCGTCTTGAAAAACTGAATATATTATTATTATTTTTTTTTTATTAATTATTTTATTAATATATTATAATATTTAACGTTAATTGACACTATATATTCATAACGAATTTCAAATAAGTGTACAATTTGTTATAACGCTATGCGTATCCATCGAACGTTTATAGTATACCAACCTATATGTATTATAAATGACACAATCTGTGTATAATTTAATGTAATACAAATCATGTTTAATAAAGATATAATTGTTGGTAGAGTAAAAAAAAGCTCTTATATTATAGTCGAACGAATTCATATTTGTAAAAACGATTTTGAACATTTGAAATTCACACGTGTGTATTAAAATTGATTAAATGTAGACAATATGTTCATGTAAAATACTTTTGAAAATTTGAAAATTTGAAAATCTGAAGGTAATCAAGATTTTTCAGATAAAAACTAAAGTTAAATAAAACCAATCATTTTCAATAAATTACATATCTTTGTCTAACTGCATAAATAACTAACTAGGAACCACTAAAACTTTTGAAATTATTGGTTAAATTAAAATTATTTTAAGCAACTAAAATAAATTATAATATCATATATAATTATACATAATATTATCTTGTGATCATACTAAATATAATATTGCGTAAAAACATAAGAGTTACTATATAAAACGTATTAGTTGGTTGATTGGGAACACTAACAACTGTTTGGTTTATTGTCTTGCAAAAAGATAAAATCATTCAACGTTTTAATACAACAATAAAAAACTCGTTGTTTATATAACTCATATGTTCTACATTAATTTATTATTTTTGATATTGTTTTGCAAGTATACACGCATTAATCATTATTCATATGTCTGTAACGACTAACGACTAATACAAAAACATAATCAATAAAAACTTCTATTCCCATTCTCATAAAAGCAAAATAATTAAAGTATTGTATGTCCTATGAAAAATATTTAACTAAATGTATCTAATTAATTATTAATTGCAATCACTGGAACATAATTATTATTGTACTTTTAAGGTGAACCGCAAAATTGCAATTATCTTATTATAATTATGTACCCTATCTATTAAAGTAATAAATAATAGTAACATGTTACGTAATAATTATTGATTATGTATAATTAAATATATCGCATTGATTTCTACATAGTAGTATTACTAGACTTGGTTGGTTTTATAGAATACCTTTATCAGATATGTTCGTACACACTAATTGGCTTCAAAAAGTAATAAATAAATCTATTTATACAATTATCAGTAGGTATATAATTGTTAATAAATAATTTTTAATTATAGTGATACAAGGAAAATTGAAAAATTGAAAAAATATTCAAAATAAGTAATTTATTAAAATATATAATATTGTCTTTACTCACTTATCTAAAAATCGTTGATTTTATCATCAAGTCCATGCATTCTTTATGATAATATTAATTAAATTAGTGATATTGTATGTTTATTAAAGTCACTCAGTCAGATAATAATATCATTATGAATTTGAATATACATATTAAACACATACACAAACAATTACTATAATGTAAATATTCATCGTCGGGAATGTATTTAAGAACGCATAAATTATTATTTATGACAAGCATGTGGTACCATAAAGAGTCCAAGAACCCTGTGTGCGACATGCTGGCAAAGCAAATGCATATAATTCACTAACGCCGAGTGCCGATTTAAGAGTGCCGTTTGGCATGCATTCAGACGTTTTTAAAGTATAACAAGAAAATATTTTTTATTGCTGCCGACGACCCAAAAATAAATCGAAACCAAATTGTTTTCTACAGGATTATTTTCACAATGCTCGTTTAGAACACGATGTATAGTTAATAATTGTTATAATAATATGTCTTTGGCCCATAAGCTCGTCCATAATATTGAAGTAATCTATCAGAAATCGTATTACCTATGTCGTAGATATACCTTATGTAGTTATATATATGTGACGGAACATAATACATCCAGATGATGATTTCCTAACAAAATTGTCGTTTACAGAATTGGCTTGATTTTTTTATTTAGTTTGGCTTTCAAATAAACACTACCTAGTTGAATGGAAAAAAATTCAAATCGACATTACGCTTAAAAAAATATACTGAGTAAAATATATTTTTTGTAAATATTTGTTTTTATAAAAAATCGTCAGCTAGTTATACGAGTATTATTATTTACGACCCAAATATCTATCTCCTATATTAGCTAGCATTCCTTTCACCGACAGTTTGAATAAATTTCATGTGTAATTTATTACGAGTTGAATGTCACTGTACAGTATATATTTAATGAACTAGTAAAAAATAGTGATTTCTGTACTTCCTCAAAATAGGTAAGTTAGTGATGGCCATTTAACTGCTTTCATTCTGTAACTATGAATCTAGTGGTTAAAGTGAGGTAGGACGCCAGGGAAATCAGTCACTCCTGACTTTTAGCTTAAAACGTGTCTCCTTTATAGTATTCTTTAAAAGGTACACTGGTACGCCTAGGCCTTGAATAAGAATCAATATAGTTTCTTTTCTGTTCAAAATTATACCATTTAGACTTATCAATATTTATTATTTATTTATTTTTAGTTTGATAAAAATGATTGACTAGTGAGTCTACCATCCGTAAGCAACACCTCTAAAAATAATATTTTATGTTTAGGAGTCAAAAAAACTATAATATGCAAAGTAGCCTTCATAAAAAATATAAGAAATTAATGTTTGTTTTAAATTTATATTGTTTATAATGAAGAAAGTAATATAGGTTTCGAGCAAAAACATTTTTGGTAAGGACAATATTAACGGATAACCTATTCTTTGCAGCCTAATGATTTGTTTGTACACTTGTATACGAGACAACACTGCATGGAATTCTCAAAACAAAATAGGAATTACTGTACCCTTTGCCATTTTCTGTCACATTAATCCCTGTAAACCACTAAATGTTTCCGAGAATTTCTATTCTATAGCATTTAATGATTGCATTTCATACTCTATACTGGCTGATTTAGGATTTATGCGAACAGTGTAAACATTTAAAAACAATTGCGAACTTCGTGAAAAGAAACTTCCTACTTGTTACGGAAATTTATTCACAACAAAGAGGAAACCATTTACTTGTGAACTACAAACGGATACGCCAATATATGTATGTATATAATTCCACACCAAACACACGGGCCATGATTATTTTTATCACACAACAAATATATTATTATGTTACGAACGCAATCAAAAGTTTTCACGATAAATATTGCGATTAAATACAAACAATCCAGAGAGGCTGATAAAGTTAAAATTAATTTTCTATAGTTACTAGTCCAGCGAAATGGCGTTTATGTATTATGTGGGACCCGTAGAGCGTATAAAATCGTTAAATTTCGTTTGGCCCAATGTTTGAAAGCAATAAATACGTCGACTGCAATTGTCGAAAGGTCGTGAGTGTGTGTGCTATACGAATTGAATTTTCATTAATAATATTTTTTCTATCGTTAAAATTAATTAAAAGCTGTGGAAATAATATTATATCTTATAGGTATGCGACGTGTCGCAATTTATTCGTTCACATTAATTGCATCGGGGCCGCGTGAAAACATAGTCACCGTCGCCGCCTCCAGCGATGTGGGTGGAGTCACAGTTGCATAGCTGCAGTATGTGAAGACGAGAGACAATTTTATTGTAGCATCTTTGGTGCAACATGGCGTATTCATGGGGAGATGGGGGACGAATCAACCCCCCCAATTGTCGTTTATATATGTATGTAATATTAGTGAGGGGGTACTAACCTACGATTTATCTAGGAAATATATAAGCCCTCCCAATGAAAATGATTTTTTAGGAATCATTTCTATATACGCCACTGAATTACAATTTTACTTCACGTTAACGTGAGAAACGAAAATATTGATGATGGGTTAACTCGTGTAATAGAGTTTGATCGTGGCTGGGTGGAGGGTATATCGCAAAACAAGACATACAAGACGTCATGAAGATTTAGAGGAAAGTGTACGGGCAAGACTCAATGTTATAAAGAGTTGAGTAAGATAAGCTGAAATGGACTGCATACCGGGGTGAGTTTTGAAGCGAGTACCA
>PVMI01030805.1:0-10499 GCA_008528875.1 Aulacorthum solani
ATATATTAAATAACACATTGTTTTTGCAAATGTTAATTTTAACTATACTTACCGTGTTACCAATATTAAAATAAATTAATATACTAGCAATGTAAATATATATTATAAAATATATACTTAGTAGTATAGGCTGACTGACCATTTTCGTATGCAATGGTCTATGATTGAATTAAAATATGTGACATAATATTAATTAAACAGTGACCTACTCTCTTTTACGTTTATTTACGAGATATACCGACACCTACTACCTACACAGCAGAGCGATAATCTACTATTATACCCTTTTTTATTCGGTTGTAACTAATATTCAATACCATACACACTTTATAAACTTAAATTTTATTAATATTTTTTCATACCTATAATGTTAAGACAATTTTTATACTTTTACATGCATGCAGGTCGTACGTAGTCAATTTTCATAACATAAATTTATACTACTTATACGACACATATTTATGGTTTGTTTAAAAAAGTATTCATTTTTTTTCTTTGATTTTTCAATTCACATTGCTGAATGACAGTAGTTAGGAGGTAGGTACAAATAACTATAATAAGACACGTAACAACATGTAAGTCAGTTGTTAGTCAGCAGTGTTTTTAAACCCGACGTGAAGAAAAACAAAACAATATTATTTCAATTCAATTTATTCGATTCAAGCTTTGTAGGTACACATACATTCTTTACATTGGAAATAATATTAAGATTAATTTATAATTAAAAAAATATAATACATTTTTATATTATATTTACCTATACGTAACAGATTTAAGTTTTAAAGTAAGAATATCTACAAAAATAAAAAATAATACCTAATAATTTAACTATAATAATAACAAATAAATCATATATTCATTACGTTAATAATGATATTTGGTTATCTACATATAATTATGAAATCATATAACTATATTATTTAAGAGTAGTTAATTTATTTAAATTGTAGGAAAGTCAAGCAAAAACATTGTTTTATTCAGCTGTTATTTATATTGTCTACCTATACCTTCATCAAAATGTCCTTCATACACTTCAAACAATACAAACCCTAAATAAGATTATAAACATTTTTATTTTCTTGATTTCTGAACTGTATAAATATTATTAGCAGTAAGAATGTTGTACCTATTAAAAATATTCAAGTATAAGCAAACATTGACATAAGAAACATTGAAAAAGATTACATTTTTAGCAAAACTTATTGAATAAAAAAGTGTATATCAATTTTATAAAAAACAATTTAAGCAGAATAGAATAAGAGTCATTAAAAAATATGACAATATTTCATACTGTGCCAAATAAATGCCCTGCGTTTTTCTCGAAACCATCATGTTATTAATTATTTTAATAAGTGTATTTAAAATAACTTAATCGGTGTGTAATAAATTATTACATTAAAATTTAAAATAAGAATAATTTATTTGTTACTGCAAGTCATATTGTCTTATAGAGTTATAGATTGTTGTGGTTAGAGACGCATGCCTATGTGACTAAGTATAATATAAAGTTTCATTTTAAATATAAAATAAATATAAAACAACGTCATTAGATTATATCCGAAAGACATAGCCGGTTTTCCGGATAACTATGGTAATATTTCACATTCACCCAACTGTTGTACCAAATAGAGGAGTATAATATTGTTATAGTATAGTGTCGTCACATATTATCTAAATCCAAATTTATTAACTTGTCACACGACTTTGGGTTATGGCGTGTGACAAAACTGTAAAAACCATAATAAAATAGGTGAAGATTTCCGGAGAAATCTCAACATAAATTATATTATTTTTATTTTTTGACCATCTGCATTTTGCGATCGATATATGTGATTGGAAAGTGAAATTAAATTTTAAAAAATATATATAAAATTGAGTTGTTTTACTTTTTTTCCTTACTGCAGAGTATAATATTAAAAACTATAAAATATTACATCTATATCATATATTATAATGTTGTACGTTTACCTTATATGTTATGATGCTTGCAATTCCAAACATCGACTTGCTGTATACTAGTAAAATTATTTCGTGATATTCGCGTGACAATAAAAGCAACAAGTTATCATTATTATTATTATTGTTGTTGTTATTATTGTAACAATCGTCAGCGGATACAAATCTTACAGTTTTGCATTTTATAATCCGTCGTTTAACATTTAAATCACCATCGCGCCTTCGCTTTAAATAGGGATAGGTACGTTTAACAAGTTTGAAATTTGGAATTAGTGGTGTGATATCGATCACCCTCACCCTCTTACCAAAAAGCCATCTAATCAAATGTATGTATTTTTGAAACTAGCAATTTGGTAACAAGACGTAAATACCAGATACATTATTGATCCCTGAAGGAATAGCAATAGCTATAATATTGGTATTATTACGAATTATACAATGATTATCAGTTGTAAGTTATGAGTGATCTCTTTCTGGAAAAACGAGTGTTCCAAATTTGTATCTTTAGCAACTCTATACAGATGTACAAGTCACAATTAGACACGTAAATGATGCTTTAGAGAGGAAGTCACTCGAAGTCTCTTGTAAGGATTTCCTAACAATGAATGGTTAGAGGAAAAAATGTTGTTTTTAATAAAATATTGACCATTTTTATAGTCCTGGAGCTCGCAAAATCGATTTTCGAACATCATTATTCATTACACAATTTTGATTAAGAACAGTCTGAATTCCTTTCCATAGTTATAGTTACTGGTTAATAGATTTATAATTTATACATAGCTTGTAACAGTCCGATGTATAATTAATAACTCTATCACGGTTACGGTTTTAGTGGAATGGGGATGAGTGGGTAGTCCCATTCCTTGGCCTGTGTAAATATTATACATAGTAACTCTAATAGTCACCATAGTCATCAAGACATAAGACATATTTTATAATGAATAAAAATTATTTCATATAAGTATAGCTGGTATAAAGTTCTTTATAAAGGACGTTATAAAATTCCTTCTCATGTACAACCCTCAACTCTGAGGTATCCTTTAATCTTTGTATATTATTCTATGTATTTTATTAGACGGAGGTGTTGTATTTGTGTGACTGGCGTAGTTGTAATCAGAATAAGGACAATATTTTTTGAAAATACAATAACAATAACATTATTTATAACAATTAAAAGTAAAAAATATCATTATTAGGGACCATATTATTTGTATTGTGTCGTGTAGATCTCAGAAAAAAAACGTTTTCTCTGTATGGCCGAGTACTTACTAGAATACTATAGATACTAACTAATAGGTCTTCCTTCTAAATTCATTTATTGGCAGATGCGGTGCCGCTTTTGATTGCTACAAAACAATATAGTACTTGCGAGAATGTATTTTTTTTATCCACACGGCGCATACCGACGTCTGTTGCACAATCGCCAACGGCAGCGAATACCTCTCATCTCATCGCAACGAAACTAATAAACAACTGGGAAAACGAGTATAAGCATTATAGGTACCTATATATTATATCGTCATATTTTTTATTATATATGATATGTTCCTATCATTTTGAATAATATACACCTATTGATCTTGATATTATGGAGAATCACTCTGTATATACATAGTATATAATATATATTTTAATGTATACAATATGCACGTAGTATGTGGATGTGGCACAGATAAAATGGTGTACAACGGTGTTTTCTCGGAGCTCAGAGATTAGTATCGTTAAAATGTATTTAAATTTAAAATAAAAATGTACGGTTAAAAATACATTAAATTATTTATGTACATTTATAATTGTCTAAAGAGGATTTAAAAAATAGGGTGGCCGGGGGAGGAAAATTTATAACTATCTTGCAAAGCAGAAATTCGGTGATTATTACAGCACTATTGTCTATTTTACTGTTATATGCAGAACAGTAGACAGCTGATACATTATACTACGAGGGATGTAAATAAACGAATAATATACTACAATATTAACTGTACAGCTTTTTTTGAATTTAAATTGTGTGTAACATCCAATAATAATAGTATAAAAGTGATGAACACAATGTTTTTTTGTTTTCTTGACTACAAGGAGTGGAGAAATGAAATTCAAGACAACTGTCAAGAACCACGCAATACGTAAATTCATCGTAATGTTCTTTTCTTTGTATAGTAGTAATAAGATCACATNNATATATTATTTACTATGTAATAGAAATATTATGTCGGAAGTGCAATTATTACAATATGCGTGGACACAGAAATAATATATACTCGTTTTACAATCGCAACACATTTTTACACTACTCGACTTTTTTTGACTATGTCGATTCTCCGTGAAGATTGTGCCATTTCCTTTTTAAGAGGAGCATAATTATTATATTATCGGCAACACACACAGTAAAAATTACATTCTGCGTATCATCGCCTAACTGCTGCGACACACAGGTGGGCGACACCCGTTATTCCTGATCTACGCTTGCATTCAAACCAACTTTATATACTTATGTATTAAATACTGCAGCCGGGGTTTCGAGAATCCTTGATTTATTTATTTATTTAACAATTTGACAAGCGATAAAGGAGATCACTACATTCCAAAGGTAGTTTGTTGTTAAACTCACTTAAAAATCTTAGGACATGCTATTTCTATTTAATCGTATACAGTCATTAAAAAAATCAAAATTAAGCAATTCATTACAAAACCTTCGCAAATAAAATATCGGAATATTTATAAAACAATTTTTTGATTTATAATTATTGAAGATTCATTTAACTTTTTACTCAAAATTAAGTATTTAAGATTAAAATAAAAACCACTTCAACGCGTTTATAATAAAACGTAAAGGTATGATAATTTATAGGTAATACTAAATTATAGGTATAATATAAATATTTTTTCTTGTTAGTTGAACTTTGGAAGAAAAGAGTTTTTACTAAAGAGTCTTGCCGGTCATGATTATTATTCATTTATGTGAATATCAATGAGTTAAGATCACTAGGTGCTATCTACTGTGCACCACAGCCTCGTAGTTGAATTGTTCATACTTCATAACATTACGATGGGAACATTAAAAAAAACTCAAATAATTTTGACTTTCTTATTATTAATCGATGAACTAAATACATTTGAAAAATAGGTATCATTAAAGCCGTTTTATCGTAGAACATAAACATGATCAATGTGAAATTGTTACAATATAGTTATTATAATTATTTTTTCATCGTGGGAACTATGTAGCAACGATTATGTATATTACTAATAACTAAAAAACAACAATCCCATTTTAATTATCGATCGATCATAATATGAAATTTTTGTTCATAACCATTTTTCATCGTTAATATATTTTTAATTACGTAGGTAACTTTTATTTTTTAAGTCCACAACGATTCAAACAAAAAAAAAAGTTAGGCGTATGTATAAAAATTATATTGTTGTCTACTTATATTAATATATACGTATTATAGTATTACTACCTTTTGGCTTTTAGCTTTTGATATTATTGTACAGCGTATTTCGCATACAATTTATCAGAACTTTCCTAATAGTATTTCTACAAGTTCATTGAGTGGGAACAGTAGCGTAGTCATTAAAATTCATGGCTACGAATATACTAGTTATGGTTTGAGTGGGTCATATTGTCATTTCCACTCAAAATAATATACTTTGACAAATTTTACAAATAGCTTTATTTAAAGAGTTTCCCGTCAGTAATTTGTGAGATATGACAATGATGAATGATAGATAAATTATAGTCCAAGAGGAAACTCAACCTACCTTTAACTTGCACATAGTATACGTAACACATGCCAGTTGACAGTTTCTTTGGTGGTATTTTATGTAAGACAAAATTAAATGACAAATTGGCATTTGTACATAGTACATAGGTACTGTATGTATTATTTTTTATTATTATTAAAAAAAATCTTTGGATGTGGCTATTAGGTAGTGGGTACAAAGATTTAGGAAAACATATTTATTTGTACATAGTTGATAAGTTTTGAGACAGTTAAACATTTTTGATGTAAGTATGTAACCATAGAACAACTAGATAACCAACTACAGACTAATATTGAAGTCGGCAGAAATATGCCAACAGGGCAAAATTGCATGAGTGATAATAAATATATATATTCGTAGTATATTTATCATATAAATATGCATAGGTATCTTATCTATTGGGTTATTTTTTAAACATTGCCCAAGTGACAATTAATGGCGTTGGACATCATGCCATCATAATTCAATAATTTTGTTGTATATGGCTAGGATTGGAGTTGGCTATCTATAGTTATTAGATATTTATCTGTGGGTACTCAAGAAAAAAATACCTTAAATATAATCAATTTTCATTGAATATTTATATTAGCATTTTCTACACAAAATCAAACTTTTGAAATATTTTATGCTATTTATATGCATAAGAAATTTTTGATTTTATTAGTTTTTCTTAAATTTATGTGGATAAAAAAATGTGTGTTCTCAGTCAAAAAAATTGTAAATTTAATATAAGATTTCTAGTAAGTTGTTGTTACAAGAAATTTAAAAAAACTTAGTTTAGGTACAAAATCATTAACACAATATAATTTATATTATTTCCTATAGTTGATAAAATTTTCAAAATATTTTGACTCGTTTTGAACTATTTACAAATATGTAATTTACATTGGAAATTTGTCATTTTTTTTTCAATAAATATCAATAAAAACTAAAAAACTAAAAAAATAGCTTGAAAATATAATATAAGGTTAGGTAGTAGTAGGTAAGTAAGTAGTTCATTGTAACCAAAAAATCTGAAAAATATATAAACACAGTTTTTTTTATAGATATTTAAACAAAGTAACGATTTTAGTTGTTTTGTTGTAATTTAAAATTATTATTCCTGGACACTTTAAACTTTTAAAATAAATTATTATACACACAATGATATTTTCAAATGCAATTTATTCAGCAAGAATAAATTTAACCTACTATAGTACTAATTCAGTAATGCCTAGTGGTAACAATCACAATAATATCATAAAATATACTTAATAAAAGTATATAGGCTGACAGACCGTCTTCGCTCAGAATCGTTTTTCGTATGCAATGATTTTATATCATTGAATTCAAATTAAATACATCAATTACTGTGACTTCTGTGACTCCTAATGTACAGCAGAGTGTTACCCACTTGTTTTTGTTTTTGAACTGTCAGAAATAAAAATTTGTTTGCGATTTTTTCAAACTTGTGTCTTTATTATTATTCAGTATTTGCAAGCCCAATTGATCAATGACTGAATAAATAAATTTAAATTTATTATATAGGTATAAACAATGATATCTACAGACGATAAGTCGATAAGCATAATATTGTAGTCAATAAGCCGGCCGGTGTTAGATTAAAATGTATTCGTTTTCGTATAATATTACTCGGTTTCCGGGATATTTACGGGGGATACAGATAAAATAAAATCAGCGTGGTTCCTCCACGCACTATAGTCTACGGCACCACATGCGATTAATCGAAATACGTGTAGGATCGATTCACACATTCGGAGGTTGGACGAGAACAATCGGAGTAGGAGGACAAGTTATGTGTTGCCTCATTAATGTGTGTTGTTGCATATAATATAAGACCTGTCGGGTCCGGTTGTCCGTTCGACATTGTCTTTGCCTCTCGGTGGCGTCGCCCACTCAAGTAGATTTCATCGAGTCTGTGACGCTAAAAAGTTAGGCGGAAAGAAGAATTTGTCGAAAATTATACAGTAATCAGATTATATTAATGGCGAGACACCAAATTTGAAGACAATTTTTTTTTTAATTTTGTAAGCACCACGAGGTGTGTGTGTGGCGGTCTTATCGTGGCTATTTAATATTTGTGTATAATGCACCTATAATATTATATCTTTTGATCGGCCCCCATTTTATTGTCAAAAAATTATTGTGAACAAATCGAAATTCAACATTGTATATACCTATTACCTAGTACCTATCTACACCTAAAACAAATACCGATGCATAGCGAAGCCATTAAGACAAAATTCCTGTTTAGGCTGTTTGGTATACAGGTACCTGATGTTTATTATCTTTATGATGTATTATGATGTAGCCGATGCCCCCCCTCCCTTAAAACACTTCAGCATAGCATATGAAAAGGTGCACAGAGGTAGGTAAAACCAGCATCGATTCATCTTACAAACTTTGTCATTATAATATTTGTCTCTATTTACACAGGTAAACAATAATAATAATACTGCAACCTTGGGATAATAGTTCACTACTATTAGTATTTTTCATTATTTAAAGTCACCATAAATCTCAAGAATGAAAATGGTGTTTCATAAATGAACCAAGCGACATATTTCATTTATCTGAAGTCAATTTTAAGCTGAGTCTAACATAATACATGTATAGAACACACAGGTAGGTACATTGAATTTCAGAAAAATTCTGGTGAAATATTGTTTAAAAATGCATCTATGTATTTCCAAAGACTACATGATTTAATGTCAATAAATTATTAAAATTAAGTCTTATAAAGTTTTTAGTTTTTTTTTTTAAAAGTTTTTAGCACCTACTTATTATATGTTACCTGTACAAATAATTATAATAATTTATACTATACATTTTTTTATATACTTACAAATTTGTTTATATATCAAAAAAATGTATAACTTATTAAAATGAATGACATTTAATTTTTAAGAATTATTTAAACGTCGATGTTAATATTTTGTTTATTTATACTTGCATGATGTATTTATACTGTCTATTATACATAAATATACAAAACTCAACTTAAGTATTTACATACTATAAGTTTTGTACGAAGTAAAAGACTTATTATTGGGTTTTTATTACGTAATTATTTTTTTTAAACACTTTTTAAGAAAATACAAATATTCTATAATAATAGAATATTATATTATATAATATTCTCTAATATAATACTACCTATTATTTAAAATGTATAAAAATTAGAAATTTACCTTAATATTCTTCTAAGAATTTTATTTTTAAATGTGATTGGGGGTTGAACCCCAACGCGTGTCTACTGCCCTGGATGGCAGATATTTTTATTTTACAACCCCTGATTACCCACAAGTTAAACTGTCCAATTTTCAATTTTCAGCCATTAATAAAAATATTCACCTATTTGTTAATCGTTATCATGGATTTACTATTCAATGGTGGTGAATAAATATTATCTTTGGACATTTACCAGTTTTATATACTATTAGGTACACAAACAATAATTTTCTTACAAAATAATGTCGATATGTATAGGGTTACTTACGACTTACGAGTTTCGAGTATACTGCTATAATATTGTATAATATAATAAACATCGCTTCGTGGAATATGTGTAGTAAAACAAAAAAGTTGATATTGGAAGTATGTATACTGTATAGGTAATAATATAATTTATAGTAAACATACTAAGATTAATTTGGTAAAAACAGGATTTTTTCAATATATGTAATATAATCCTGTAAAATTGTGTACTAAATCTGTATACGAAAGATGATATATCATATGTACAATGTTATTTAATCATTTTTATTTTTTATTTAAATTATTCTAATATGAAAATGTGAAACTAATTATATATTTGTATATGTGACGAATGGCGTTTAAATTAATGATGAATTCGTATACATATCAGCCATAAAAAATAATAACTTAAGTGTCTCGAGTTTATTGCACATTAAAATATATTTTGAACATCAATAATTACATGATAATATATTTATTAGAATTCATGATTTAATCTAACATTATAACCCAGCCATTTATTGATTTTTCCACTCAATTTGTATGGGCTTATATTGTTTTATATCTGTACTAATTATTATAGAATCTGAATTTATTTAAAAAAACAAATATTCCAACTTTTCTAATTGAATATTATGTGAAATCAATATTTTTATTTTTACTGAAATTCTCTATTTTTTTCATTTAAATGACAAATCCAAATATCACCTTGGAAATATTAAATGTAAATTCACGTTTTGTGCTATATATAATATAGATCATCTTTTATATGAGTACCTAATATAAAAGAATTAATTAGTTTGGAATAACAGAATTTTTATATTTTACTATAGTTAATTTTAGTGTAAGTATGGTTTGAGTTTGTGTCTGTCAACGGTATGAATTATATTAGTATTTTTAATATAAATTATGTTTGTATTTACCCGAATACTTTATTTATGTATAAATGTATTTATTTTTTCTAGCGATTGGCAATTATTATTGAGTTATTAAAAATTAATTGAACTATAAATTTCCTAATATTTTACTATACTTAAAAAGTTGTATGATTTTAAAGATATTGTTTTTCAACTTTTTTAAATTTGTTTTACATTATTACAATAATAATTAATAATTTCTAAAACTGTTATTTATTTTAAGAAAAAATTAATCAAATTTGCTTGTTATCATCATATAACTTCGTGTTATATTGGGATTTAAGATTAAATTGTTTGGAATATGTATTTACATACAATAAATGTTAAAGTGTATTTATTGATAATGTTACTGTTAACGTACCTACATTTAATAATATCATA
>PVMI01030810.1:0-16273 GCA_008528875.1 Aulacorthum solani
TAATTTAAAAATATTAATCGTGAATAGGTACTTGAAACTTTTGAAGTATGTAGGTACCTACTTTTATATTTTATCGTTTTATACACACAATGACTTTTTAAAATTCAATGCCTTCGGCACTTATTAATTCAATTTAGATACTGACGTAATACTAAATGTTAAATAAATTACTTACCTATGATATACTATTAAATTCAAATTTAACACATCCAGTGATTGAGGGTCAAACACAACAGGAGATCAGTACTCACTGGCACAATTTTTTTATAAATTACCTGTTATTTAATAACATTTAAGTTTTTTAAAAATAAATTTAAAACTTATGCAACTCAATTAGAATTGACTAACAAATTACTGTAAACCACCTACAAATGAATAAATGTAAATGAATAATAACCTAAATAACACTAGCATGTGATATTTTCAGATTAAAAAGTAAAATTTCGGCGTATAGTATTTATTACTGGAAATTAAGAAATGTTCATAAACAGTCGGGTAATCGTATATTTCTTATCTCCGAAGTCGGAGTGCGGGACAACCCTATAAACTTATATTATACTGTCAATATTGTCATAATATGTAAAGAAACATACACCTTTTTTTTCTTTCAGTTTTGAACCGACGGCGCCGCGGGAACTGCTTTCGCATTACTTCCGCGACGCCGCCATCGTTTATTCAATAAAAATAAAAATTAAAATTAATTTGACATATTATTGAACATTTAACATCTTTGTTTGTCCCTTAAGAGGGCACATTTAAATCATACAGGTTACAGTTACAGCTAAATAGTACACGTTACAAGTAATGTTACAATACGTTATGGCTGAAGGCCCGTTTTCGCATTTGACTCTGGATGACCCTTCTTTGTTGAGCGTCAGTCCTTCGGTCGCGTTCTGATTTTCTGGCTCGTTAGCCAGCCGGCCTCGCGTCTCGTTCTGTCCTGGCACCTTGAGATTTTGTGTGTTTGGACTAGTCGCCGGTTGTGGTTTCCTCGATTTTCCTTCTGTTTCCGGTTGCTGTTTTGTCTCGTCGCTTCCGGAACTGCTCGAACTGTCGCGCCGCTCGGAGGCCGCGTCCGCAGCCTCTACCACCTCGATCGAGATCACCCGGACGGTTACCAGCCGTGCGGTGGATGTCTCACTGAGGTCCCGGGGCGCGCCTGCCGCCGGAGGACCGTTTCGGATAAGTGATACACTGGTACTATGGGTGTAGGATGCTGGGTCGCTGACCGGTCGGCGTTTCGGGCGTCTTCGGATCGATCCTTCGGCCTGTTGTCGGTGGTTGGAGGGCGATGTTGGCCCTCTCTGGTCGGTGTTCGGTTTTATACAGTTGGTTTCTGTGCCTCCCCCGTTAGTCGGAACCGGAATTCCGTTTCCAGTCGGCACCGCGTGGAGGTGGGGGTAGGACTCTGCCGACCACGGACGCGGCATGCAGAACGATACATTTATTTTCAATTCTGTTTTATAAGTAGATGAAAAATGTGTTATCTACACGAATTCTGTAGTGATTATTAATTTCAATTATTATTATTATATTTTATATATTATTATTATTATGTTGTGGGCATGCGTTGACCGACCGTGCTGCGACAACGGAGACCTTATACACAAATATTTACACTTTTACTCTTTATCCTTATTTTGTCATGTAATAACTATAATAGCAGTTAGTCGATTGTCACCGCCCGCCAGTGCAGGTTCGGCGCTCGCGGTACAACACACGATAAAATATTACACTCGATTATTGTTTTCGTTCTCTTTCCGAAATTATACCTGACAAAAAATGAATAAAGCCACTCAACCATCAAATCAATTATTGACCATCACTATCAAAATGAAACATTGGCTCTGGCTATCGCCTGTATTCCGTCACTGCTCACTAGTCGTGAATCACGCACGTGATAAACTCTGTTCTATAGAGTTATAAAAAATTATTACTTCATCACCGACTTAAGCGTATCGTACTGGTGTTACCCATTACACATAGTTTGTGACCTTTCAAATTTGCTTGTCAAGTTCATAGTTGTACAATGCAAACGCCAATAATTATGTTTGTTTATGTGCACATAACCGAATGAAATTTTAACGATACGAATTTTCAAAAGACGTAAACTTGCAAGTAGTCAGAAACACAAAACAATAAGTGACGTTTCAAATTTTTTTATTAAAAATAACACTATGGATCAACTTAACGATTTATCAAAAGAAGGTAAGTAAAAAAATGTTAGATTAATTCATTTTATCAGGATTCCTAAACCAATGATTTATAATAAATAAACAAATAAATCTCACAGGGCAAGTCCCATCATAGTAGACTTAAAAAAAAAATTAGGGGGAAATGTCCTACTACGCCAAAAACAGTCGGGGGGAAAATTGGATATATCACATTATATCCATTCCTTATAACATATATTATAATCATAAACGCATTACAATTTAAAATGTAAAAAAACAAATTATAATAATATTAAAAGTCGATTTGATTAATTTATGAAATCGTTACGGTCGTTTTAATCCCCCGTCAATTAGATCCTATTGCGTCAGTTGGTCACAGACGTCGCGCGTCGTCTGTTGAAGTTTTTCGTGATAACGATTTTTGTCTACGCTTCTCCGACGATAACCGTGTGCGCTCCTCAAAACGACGACTGCGGCACTCCGCCTGATAACATATTTTCTCGATTTTCTCCGCGCTTACCATGTTAGTCCGAGTTTAATAGAAATCCGTAAATCGAGAGTTCAGTATTGCGTCGAGCCCACCGTTTTCGGGCAGCCGTCGGTGGCGACCACAATGTAGCCGTCTTCCGGTCTGAAAGTTCCAGTGCCCGAAATCGCTTACAGCACACGATTTAATATTAATGTTCGTTGAACAACCACCGAACGATTTGATATCGTTTCGTACACGATGGATTGTATTACTACGGAGTGTCTAAAAAATTATACTCACACGCCGGTTCGAGACTTTAAAATCTGATATTTTTATATTGTGCGGTCGGCATGCCAAATGACCTTTTGCTGGTGTTTTACTACCACCGGAACTCTAGAAATGTGTGATACCTGTCGTTACGAACAGCTATCGACTCTACTATAGTGTTGTTTTCTGTCATAGCAAGGTATAAGTTATGACCATGTACCAACCAATTAAAGGTAAAGATGTGTTCGCTCAGGGAAGAAAACTTACTATTTACACAACAATTCACTATTGTGCACTTTATGTATAGGTAATCAAATTAGTTTTACACTGATTAACGTCCACATAATTCAACATAATGAATTACATGTATTAGTTTCAATATTTTCAAAAAGATATTATAATCTTATAGTGCCTGCCTAAAATAATATTTTGATTACCTATAAATACAGTGCTGTATTGTAGCACCCGTAGCTAGCCTTACTGCGCAGTCAATGAAAATGTTGTGTCCTTTGTATTACATGTTTTGATTGCATGTTAAGAGTGTGTAATACCCGCATATGTTATCTCCATCTTACTAACACATAATATACCATAATGTACGTCTAACAGTTCTAATTTTGTGTTGTTGGCTTAAATATCAGAGCGAATTGACCTCTCAGACATATATGTTATATCTATGTGTATGTATTATCTGTGTTCTCTTGATGTTTTTTTACGATAATTTTATTTTTAAGTGAATTATGAGCATTTTTAAATACCTATTAATATTTTACATATTCATAGTTGAATATTCGTAAATGAGAAGGAGATAACACATGTGAGTACAATGTCTTCTTAAGAGAATATTGTACATTTGTACTCATCATTGCATTGTCTTTGATTATAATTCCTCTGGTATAAATATATAAAATTCAAGTACCTAAATTCATTGTATTCTCAAGCTTTACAAATGTCCAACAATTATTTTTAACTGAATTGCTTGTAAATATTGTAACACAAACGACACTTAACCAACTAACATGGTATTAGTTGTTACTTGAAAAAATATAAATTGTTATGAAAAATTAAGGTAAAACATATATTAAATTGGTAGGTAATAAATAATAATAATGAAAAATTCCCAGCTATAGGTAGAACACATAACATTTTATATTATACTCATATTTATAGTTAGGTAGTAGGTACATAAAATACAGGTGGACCGTATATTGGGAGATAGCTGTAATTAACATAATAATTCTGTTTGTAAAATAGTGTAATATATCAAAACATACTATATCTGTCAATAACATGTTTTTATGTGAAGTATGGATTTAACACATTTTGTAAAAAAAGCTAAAATTATTGTCAAAACATGCTATTCTCCATGAAAAATTCAAATGATGTTCAGAAAATGTTGTGTTTTTTGAATTAACTATTCAAAATATATCTTAAAATTGGGTTACTTTAAATAGTACCTTAAGTTTGGTATTATTACGTACATTATATTTAAGAAACTAGGAAGAGAGAGATAAGATCTATCTTTGCGTAAATAATATTAATATCGTTGTGTGATATAAAAACAAATATTTTAATATAATATAACCTTAAACATACAATTTTATTTTTTAAATAAAAACTTAAAAGTAGTTCACAAAGTCTCCTCTACTGTTAAACAACAACAAAAAAAAACTTAAATAATTTGTGTAGTAGTAATAAAAAAGCTTTTTAGTACTACGAATTTTGAAAATAGTTTGTAGCACCATCTTTATTAATTTTTTCATCGACATTAACAAATATATCAATATAAAAATCAATGTAGTCAATACGAACATTAAAAAACTTTACTTATTTATATACATCATCTTGTTTTGGTTATTTACATGATTTTGTTTATCCAGAATAGATTATGTGTATCTTTGAATTTCTTTTTAATACCTTGATGTTACTATAGTAAGTACTTACTAGCATATGAATATTGATATATTCTCCTGTATAATTTATTAATGCACTAACAGTTTAAAAAAAAAAAATTCATATAATAACCATTTTTGGTTGGTTTGTCATTTTAAATGCTTTTGATTTTATTATAAACTTGCATGCTTTTTAATATTATAAACTGTAAAACATTTGTCATAAACAAACATTTGTTAAAAATTATTAAAAATAGCATAATATTCAGAATGATGTTAGCATAATATTTTCTCTTTTTCTAAACTTCTAAATACTCTATCAGGAGGCATTTAACTATCCTAGCACCCTTACCATTTTTTTTTAATTGTTTCTTTGCATTTAACATATTTTTGAAGAGTTGCCATAATATACTGAAATAAAGACATATTAATATTTTAAATATTATTTATAAATTATAAATTTGGTATCATTATTATAATTGTAAATTATTCATATATTTTTTTTAATATTACCTTTACTAATAAAGTAATTATTTTATTTAATCACACTCATAGCATTGATATACATTTTTTATTTTTGTCTAAGGTTATAATTTAAAACTAATATATTATATATTGTATAATATGTTTACAATAAACATACTTGATTAATTGTGTAATGTGTATTCATTACATTTTAAGATTTAATTTTTTTAAATTTAATTATAACATTAATATTAGACTCTTTAGTTATTATAAAGTTTATAATATAACTTAATATATAATTTCAATTAACAAAAATTAATAAATAGAGATAGGTAAATAGATTTTCATGTAACTTTTTAAATACACTGTTTTTATTAAATATCTTATGAATGGATTTAAATTTTTAAGATGATGTATATCATAAAGTTAATTTAATCATATTAAGTATTAAATACTTCAATTTTAGAAATCAACAATTTGATACATATTATACTATGTTTGTATTTTCTAGTAATTTTGTTAAATTTTAATTCAATTAATATTATACCTTTTAAATACTTTTATAATGCTAATTGAATAAATAAATATTTTACTTCTTTAGTCATGTTGTTACTTATTATTTATGTGATTGTTATTCTATTATACTTTTTTCGTATGATGCAATTTCATTATTTTCCAACCAATCTGTTACTTTATTCTATATACAATCAAAAAAATAATTTTAAATATCTGGAATTATTATAATATATTTGTAGATATCTATTGAAATAATTCTTACATAAACACTGTACCTATCTTCTATCTTTTGATTATCATACTTAAATAGCTGCCTAGCAGTTGGTATTTTGTTAATCTAAGAAAAGAAAATGTTAAATAGATCAATATGTAGTCATGTAGATAGATATTATATGAATAGTTTATTATGAATAAAATATGACGAATCTGGTTATTCAGATTTATTTTTAATCAATTGTACCCATATACCTATTAACATAATTGATTCATTGTTGTAAATGTATTAATTGTATTATGAAATATGAATAATTATTATTACTAACGATTAACATTTTGATGTTATTTAATCAAGTCTTACTTGTCAAACTGCGCACACATTATTGGGTATTCATTTAATATTTTTGGTCTAATAGAAAATTATAAAATTGTGTTATCTTATCATTATTAATTAATTAGTAATATAAATATAAAATAATACAGAACTACATTTCATGATGGCAAAATCAGTAAAACAAATTTATATGAATATTGAATTGAATACATATCACAGCAATATGTTTAAATTAATCAAATCATTCCATAAAATTATTTTACTAATAAAAAACTTTATTTTATTAAAAAAAAAAATGTTTAGAAATACACTTATTGTGTATCACTTAATTTTTTTTTTAAATTTATCTCGTTTGTTAATAGATTGTTACTAGTATGTTGTCCTTGCATTATATAGATAGTCTTGGTAGGTCACATACTAGACTCAATTTTCTCTTGGTAGGCACATACTTAACTAATACTCACATTTTCTGTGCCTTTTTCATTTTGAATTAATAATAACTATAATGTTTTGGAAATTAAGAATTTTTCACTTGTAACATTATTTATTTTGACAAAACATTAATAAGTCATTGATGATATTTACACACTATCAGTTATCACATATTTTCAACTAGATATCATAGTAAACCAACTTTATTCATGGAACTATAAAAACTATTTTCGTTTCGGACAATTTATTTACTTATCAATTAATGCAATCAAAACGTATAAAAAAAAAACTAAAATTAAAAAAAATTAAAGTATAGTTTTAACTTTTTAAATAAGTATTTGTTTATGTATTTGGAATTAGTAGGTTACAAAAAAAAAATGATATGTTGTATAGTAAACATAATGAATAAAAAGTAGAACTCAAAAACTAACGATTTAAGTTATTTTGAAAAATAACAAAAGTAATTCTCATATGAGTTATAAAGGATTGAAAATATATGATTTAGTTTGGATTTAAAACCCTATTTATAAATGAGCATATCAAATAAAATATTGATGTTAAGAACAAAGAATCTCTTTGACCATTAGATTTCCCTTGCTTTTTTTACAGTAAGGAAAAACTACCTATAACATTAATCTGGTTAAAAATGACATTAACACATTTTACATCCTTCATTTACGCTTTGTATAATGTAAAATTACCTTATTATATCATGTATGTATTACTGTATAGACGGTGAAGCAAAAATTATTAATGACAACCCATTATAAATGGTTATAATATTATTAAATTTTAAAATAATACAAAATAATATACTTCATTATAAACATTTATTTAAAAAATGTATTTACATTGCCAGGGCACTTTAATGGGTTATGAATCAACTTTCCTAATTTTGTAGTCTTATCTATCTTTGTATATATGTATTACAAAAATTAATATAATTGTATCATATATTGTACGTAATATATTGAAATTTTATTTATATTGTAAAGTACCTAAATTATGACCGACCCCAAAATGCACATGTTATTTTTTATGATGATCTACTTCCTTTTTTTGTTATTACAGAGTCCATTCAGTTGGTGGCAACACCTACAAATCGTCCTAAATCAGTGTTAATAAACAGTAAGACTACCAAATTAGAAGAATTTATAATGAATATTCACAACATGTCACCATTCAGATTATTTTTATTAATGATCTCAATTTCATTTGGTTTTGCTGTCATTATTGGGATTTTATTTATAGTACCATGTGAATGGTCTAACTGTATTTCTTCAAAAAATATTAAGTTGATTTGGTCTGATTCTATTTTCATTGACATAGGTATTTTTACATTTTGTATCTCCTGTTTAATTTTATTTCATGTACCTAATTAATTATTGTCTAAATATTAACAGAGTTAAAAGGCAAGCCAAGCACGATTGAGTTAAACCAGAAACTTATACAGCTGTTATTTATAGTAAGAGGATCAATTCTTAACAGCCCAAATGTACCTCCTAGAACAGAACGTTTACCATCTATTGGTGGTGGTCTTTTGCAAATTGACACTATTACTGGTAAAGAAATGTGGCGTAAACGATTAGATTCACTACCTGATACGATTGATTGTACATTACTAAATAATCAGTTCAAAGAAAATAAAGAAGTATATTGTATAGTAGGATCTTCAAATAGAAATATATTGGCTGTTATATCCAGCAGTAAACATAAAGGTACTACTTTATTTGAAATATTAATATTAATATTTTTTTTATTAGTATTAGCATAATAACATTTAATGTTACTTTATTATAAGTGTAGGAGTTTAAACTTGCAATTTGTTTTTTCAATGTTTGTTTTAAAATAATGTTGAAAAAAATATTGATATTATTTTAGAATTCATTTGTAAACTACTTACATTCAAGTAGGTACTTATTGTGAAACTTAATGATTGCAAGAAAATGGTTAAGGAACCTAAATTAATTCCATTACCTACTTTATACTTTATATAAGGAAAAAAATAACTGTAGATAAGAATCTATGTTTTGTATTTTATCCATAGGTATGCAAGTTTCTACATTATTTATGTAACACAATAAAAAAAAAAACACATAACTTTGTTCAATAGGTGAACTTGTATGGAAGAAAAGTCGACTAGAGTCAAATTCTACTAAATCAAATAATAAAAACGATTTAGTATACATGGAGTTTCCTGTCATTATACCTGATTGCAATTCTGATGGTGTAAATGAAATGGCTTTTGTGCACCAAGAAAATAATAAGCCTACATTAGATATTTTATCTGGAAAAAGTGGAAACAAATTAATAAGCAGTATTAGTAATGATAATTGCACTAAAATGACCGATCTTATTTTAAAATATGATATGTCTTTAGTCTATTTTTGTCGTAGAAATACTGTTGTAGGTATGTACATTTAAACAGTATAGTTTAAATTTATTTTATAAACATTATTTTTATACATTAATTTATTTTAATTTATACTTATACATTTAGACCCTCTAGAAACAATTCCAATAAAAACTATGTTAAATTGTTCTGGTGATTGGATACCGGATTCTGTTCATCAAACCAAACGAGAACACGATCAAATTGAAGAAAATCAATATTTGTTAACACTTGGACCTTATCATCTTAAGATCAATAACAGTTATAACAATTGTCCAACCGATTGTATGGCAGATGTATATGTTACAAATAGTACTAAAAAAACTGTTTGGTTTAAAACATTTTATCGTTCTTATGTAATGAAGCCAGTGACATTTGAACTCCGCAACAATATATCTGGATTTGTTATCAAAATTTGGTCTTGGGATAATGAAACAATTGAGGTAAGTCCTTTTTTAAATTTATAACATTAATCATCACAAATTAACATTTTTAATTACTTTTTACTGGGTCTTACTAAAAAAGCTAAAAAATAAAGAAATAAAGTAGGCAATTATGTAGTATGGTTTTAGTGAATAGAATGTCACATATTCAATATTTTAGATTGTTGGAAACACCATGTCCTTATTCATTTTATAATTTATATCTAAAAGCCTGATAAATTTTGCTTACTACGAATCATATAAAAAGATTTCACTTTATGTGGAAATATTTTTTGATATTTTAATTAAAATTAAAAAACCCAACATTGATTGATAATATTGAGTATTCATTTTGAAATTTTTTTAAAAAAAAAATTAAAATTTATTAAAAATAGACCACTCAATATCTATAAAAGCATTTGAAAAAAAAAGCCGAGCTACTTACTTTTACAAAACTAAAATCATAATTAATTGGTTCAAAATAATTTCTCGTCCAAAATATATTTTATTTTATTAAATGTACTAAAAGCACACTTAAACCTAAAATTTAAATAGTATTAGAATAGTATTAACCAATGATGTTTTTTTTTTCATTTAACAATAACTGCTTGTGTTACTATGATATAATATTATATTATGCTAGGTTTAATTAATACGATTAATTACACAATCATTCCAATATTGTAAAATGTGTGTGTCATATTTTTAGTGTGTTAGTAAACAATTAAGTTATTAATATAAATTTTTCTGTGACATATTTCAAATAAAAATGAATTAAACAACCTGAATTTAGTATTTCATTACAGAATAGTAATAATCAAACATTATTTTTTTTTTATGTTTTTAGAATAATATTAAGCTAACCAACATTGAAAAGTTTGAATATATTCAAGAACAAGTTATAGTAATTACGTTTAATTCATCTAGACCTGATGATTTCCACACTAAAAACATAAGTTCCAACCGCATTTTACAAATATGTGAAAATGTGTCAAACTGTCAGCCAAAACTAGAATATCAAAAATATTCATGTAAGTACTTGGCAAGCTATTTTGTCTTATTATCTCTTTAGAGAGCNNGAGACGGTATGTCAGACTAGGATATTTTAAATTATATTGATATTGTTATTATATACGGTAGCTATAACACGATTTAGGACACAGACTAAGATATTATACTATTTTAAATCATGGGTAATAATAAACTGTAGATTGTATAGATAGGCCATATTTTGATTTTTTGATTTTTCAGTTTCATATTAATATATCCACGAATAATATTTTTAAAGTTCAACAAAATAACCAAAATTGTTAATTTTAATATGTAATTTCGTCCAAATTTGAATTTAAAATGTCTAAAAAATAACTATATATATATATTTTACATTTTTTGGTTACAGTATGACTTATTTATTAGAATCTTTGTTTGTTTTAAATTTTCAAACCTTAGTTATAAAAACTAAACATTTTATAATTTTTTAATAACAATGGTTGATAATTTTTGAGATGTTGATGAATGTTGTCGAAAATTGAACTTTAAATGCTTTTTAAAAAAATTGTGCCTATGAATTTTAATATTTTTCAACTACTATTGTAACAATATATTAGGTGCCTTGTATTAAATTTTCAAGCTTTTTGACTCAACGAATAAAATTTTATTGACATTCATAGAAAAAAAAACAAAAAATTTCAAATGTCTATAAATTACTCAAAAATTATTGAAATATATTGAAAATTTTACCAAGTAAAGGAATTGATAAAATAAACATATGGTGTAAATTTCAAGCTTTTACAGTTATTCGTTTTTGAATAACAATAAAATAAGAATATCGATACAAGAGATATTGAGTGAATATAAAATGTTGTAATTCATATGCTCATAAAAATTTAATTTGACTCTCCAGTAGAAATTTTTTATTTGATAAAAGTACTCAAACTCATGAAGAATTTTGTATTACATTTTCAAATCTTAGATTTAAAAAGATAAATTTTTAACTAAAAATAAATTGCAAATTTTCGTGATTTTTGTAATTTTGTTCGGTTCCAAAACAACACAATTTTACATAAGTATGTGTAATATTTTTCCAGTAGCACTGATAATTTAAGTATACTATTATGAATAATATTAATTCAACTGACTGTACTCTGGTACAGCTGAGCGACATCCACTTACCTGTTTTTTTTTAATTAAGTAATTTGGTTACAGTTTTAGGTGTACCAAAAAATATGTGGCTGTTGTAAACACATTAATAATTTATATAGTTTTTATTTTTAAAACTAGAGTTTTTTGTCTAAAAATATGTACATTTGGAGTATGTGGCTTGAAGTTGCCAAAGTATATTGATTATACAAAGATAAATTATATTAAATTTCCTGCAAAAATTAGCAAATTGTAACTAGGTTATTTCTCTGTATATCTTAAACATTAAGTAACCTAATGGTAATTTATATTATATAGATTATGTGTAAATAATAAAGTAATTCAACACTAACCCTAATTTTGTGATTTTTTAATTTGTTATTTGAATTTTTCTTATAGGTTCTATTAATTTACAAACAAATCTAATTTTTTACTGTTAGTTAAAATTTAAACTACTAGGTTTAAATCATGCATATAATGTTATACTAATGATCTAATCTATTTTTTTTTCACTTTTAGTGAATGTGATGGATATAGACAATGATGGTTACAGAGAATTAGTTTCTGTATCAGTTACATATCAATTTATCAATACACTTGGCCAGTTCTACATGAAAGATAAACACTCACTACAGCTTATATCAAAAGTTAATGTTTATCAATTAGAAAGTCAACTTATTGGACTTTTTGAAAATTAAATGTTTGAATTATTTTATTGTAAGAATATAATCTGTTAGATAAAATATATGTTCCTTAGTTTTGTTAACATAAATAAATGAGTTTAGGTTTAAAATTACATTTAATCTGCCATTTCATTCCTGTCAAAAATTTATTTTTCAGACTTTGTTATTGGCATAATATTATATTATGGTCCCTAGGTGCATATAAGTAGTGATGGCACTATCAAATAGTTTTTACTATTGATAGTCTATTGTTAGTTTAAAAAACAACCTAGTGATTTTTCAATATTATCAACCAAATTTACTTGATAATTTTTCATTCAGAAGCTCTAAAAATGGATCACATTTGTCATTACAAGTATAATTGTGTCTTATGCCTAACTGTCTAGATGTTTTTAAGTCAAATACGTGACCTCTTTTAAAATATTGGAACGAGAACGTTTGGCATACAAAATTCATATAACTTATTAGCTTTGGTAATTTTTTTGCTGCAAAGTTTTTAATTTATTAGATTTAATAGTGATTAGTAGGGCCTGAATTTATATGTAAATGCATATTCTTCTATAATTAACTTACAATAATTTTGATTATTAATGTTGACGTTTTATAATGTGTAGATTCTATGGTTAATGTTTTTTTGCTTATTTTTGCATATTTGAATGAAAATGCATATTAATTGAATATTTCTTGATAGTTGCATAAATGTTGCATATTCTACAATAATAATTTTAATTCCATCTTTGTTCATTAAAATAGTCATATTTACGTCTGTACAAATACTTACTGTGTTGATTTTAAATAACTCATGATAATATACGATAAGTTAATGATGTAGAATGAAAAATATTGGATTTTGTGGTGGTAAATTTATAATTACTTGGATACATTTGATATGTACACATACTGTACAGTCCATATTTGAAGACAAAATTTAGTTTTAGTTTGGTCTTTCCATTTATATCATGTGTAATGTACAGTGTAAGGTATAATTTGTTTAAAAATCTATATTTTTCATCGTGTATTTTTAAAAATGCTTCTCGGTAAGTTAATTAATATCCAAACATATTTAAAACAGACAGAAATATTGATTTTGCCATTTTTGTTGTGTAAATGTATCATATAACAGAAAATTTCAAGTAGTACAACATTTAGAAACTAAAAAAAAAAACATGTATCAAATTGCAGATTCAAAGAAGAAAAAACCACTCAACATTTTACAAAAAAGACATTTAAACCAAACTAACAATCAAAATACAAATGGCTTAACAAAGATTTATGTATTTTCTAACAAATTCCACTTCTTAAATTAAACAATCCATAGGTTAAATTATTTTTTGAAAAATATCTTAAACTAAAATTACTAGATGAATTGACCCACTGGAAAAAACTATTAACCATTCGAAAACTTGAAATTGATTTTTATTACTTCATGCTGGTACTCGTCCGATACTAATAATTTAATATAAATATTATAATAGTAGTTATAAACACAATTTCATATGAATATGTAATGTTATACTGAATTTTTAGTAATAATTGTTGCATAATACTTTTACACATATTTTACAATGTCATTAACAAATGTTATTTTGTATTTTTATTTTAGTAAACTTTTTTATGTAAGTTATAGGTACATATACTTAGATTGTGTGATATTTTTACTCAAAACCGTATACCTTAATAATTTCTAAAAAAATTATTTTGAATATTTAGTAAGTAGGTCAAGGTAGGTGCAGGTTCATATCTTAATTTTCATCGCAATCCATATTAATTGTATGTATCATTGTATCAATTATTATTTCTTGACTTGCAGAAGAATTTGTTTGGAAAAATAATTAACACGAATACTGTTTGCGACTATGAGTGTCTGCTGATTGACTTATTTTGAAATGTGAAACTCCAATTCTTAATAAGAAGTGTAAGTGTTCATCAGTCAGATCTTTCTGAACACTTTGCAAGTTTATGCGGGAAAACGTTTGTTTACAAATATAAGCAGAACCAAATAATGTAAATTTACTCATTGATAATTATTTTATTTTTGGTGACATGCGTATCCAATTTTATTATCAAAATAATTAACATTATTTAAAAAAATATTATGATCATTGATCAATACAAGTTGAAGAACCCCTCATAATATTTACTCTAGTTTATGCAAGATTTAAATCCATATTTAGGTATATAACTGAAACTGCATTTATTTTATTTAAATCAACATTAAAATCATCACATAATATACACGAAATATAATTATCAATACCACCCAAAAAAATGTTTGAACAATCTAAAAAAAACTTTCTTGAAGTAAACTTGGAGACCGATAAACACAAATTAAATTCAGAGCAGACTCATTACATTCCTCGTTAAAATTCAAAGAGCTACAGAAATTAATCACACCAAAATTTATCGAATTAATTTTTATTGAGTTTCTAATGAATACCTACTGTTAGACCATCTGATTTATTTAATTTACCATAGTAATTACAACTTGAAAAGCCATCAATGCGAAATTCAAAAGTATCTTTTTCCAACCATGTTTCGAACAAACAGATTATATCGAATTTAATTTCAATAGTACTTAAAAAAATAATAAGTCCATAGAATTGTTTGAGAATACTACGAAAATTTATGCTGAGAACAAAGCAGTCATTATTATTTTTGACAATTTCATTTAAGCTATTTATATTCTGTGTATTATATTCGAAATTACAAAAATTTTAAATCGAAATTTTGGAAATTAATCATGCTATAAAAAATTCAAATTACAATTAAACTTAACGTTAACTTATTGTTAACTTATGAATTAAATTCCCATATTGCCACTTACTTTTTCTCGACATCAATCTTCTGAAGTGATTCTAAATTTTGGATTTTGTTTTCCTCCATCTTGTTTTCTTACAAATACTCCTGACATGTTAGCCCCTTACGTATTTATGTACATAATATTTTGCAACTTCTTTAGCCAGCCATAACAGCTTTTTGTTGTATTGAGTAAGTTGGTCGTTAATGAATATCTCAGAGTTACCGAAATTTATACTTATATCTTTTGCCATTAGAGGATTAATATCTTTGTAACGGGATTTCATAAATTTTGTTATAAGTGAATTTTTAACTGGTTTTGAATTAAATTTTACAACGATTTTTCCATCATGACTTAATAGATAACGTCATTACTAGGGCTGGGATTTCGATGCACTTTGCATTGTTCTCCAAAGCTTACTGTGCGATGCTCGTCTCACCACAAATTTGTTTTATATACTTTTGAATGAGAATAAGAAAGTTTATTTTGCATTTTTTGGAATTTTTTAGTTTTTAGGTCAATTTCTTCATTTTTTAGCGCATTTTAGAGTTTTTGGAACATTTTTTGAGTTTTTGGAAAATAAATATGAATTTGAGATTTTATTTTAAGATTTTTACACCAGCATGGTTTTTATATAAATATAACAGATTATAAGTAGGTAGGTACTCGTAATTTGTATTATATAATCGGATAATAGTTGAAAATTTGAAATATCAAAACTGAGATAACGAGTGTATACAACGTTTCCTATTAAATAATCTTAAATCGGTAAAATCGACGTCAGATGATATCGTTCGACGTTCAGTTTGAGTTTTGTTGTCATAAACAACGTGTGAATTTATTTTTTATTATTTTATTAATCTAGCTAATCCCCTTTGATAATTTAATATAAAAATTGCCGAAAGTAAAATGCGTTTGTACAAGAATCTGGACATAATATTTTTTCTACCGACGGATTCTGTAAAATATGCAACATGAATATTACAGCTGAAAAAAGATTTTTAACGAACACTATTGTAATATATTTTTTGAATACATTTTAAGTCATTTTTATAATGCATTTTTTTTTTTTTTT